>CAUYOR010058688.1:0-14125 GCA_963573925.1 Callimico goeldii | reverse complement strand
TTTTCACAAAAAAAAAAAAAAAAAAAAAAAAAAAAGCCTTTATAATTTACTGTCTGTGGCCAAGTCGAATGTTTGCATATCTTCTTCAGAGAGAGCCTTTCTCCCCCTATTTCCTTTAGGCTAAGGAGGAGGGAAGTATTGAGATTTTCAGTGAGAGCACAGACTCCTGCCCACTCAATGAGTGGACTTCATTAGGTCGTCCCAGCGTGTTTCCCAGACTGCTTGACAAATGATGGATGTACATTATTGCTTTTTCCTTACCTTGGCCTGAGAATGATGCAAAGCAGGCCTGTGGAGTCACAGAGCATCTTGTGGCGTTGCACTTAGTGACAGGCTTTCAGCGTGTGTTCCCTCCTCAACAGCAGTGACTACCATGCCCAGGACATCAGCATTGAGTTGTTTTTGCACTTGTGGGGGTGACTTCCTATTACCCACCAGAATCAGCAAGGTAAGTTGGGAGAAGTCCTTTGTCAGCTGGACAGGAAGCAGCAAGTGAAGGCTGGGCTGCATGGAGTAGAACAATTCTAGGAGCTGGCATGGTCACAGGAAGGATAGAGAACGCAGAGGTCAGGAAGAAGCGTGAGTCAGGCTGATGGCCATCCGGGGTCTTCTCACATTGGCTGCTGGAGAGCCAGGGCTGCAGGTTGAGTCATAGGCTGGCCAGCACTGTGAATGCCGGACACCAACAGAACTTCCTGAAGCCGGGAGCTTCCTGGGGTCTTGATGATCAGGACCTCACGGGTTGTGTGTGCATTTCAGATATCTGCTCTGACAGGGCAGTGGTGTTATGGTAGATACACTTTTGCTGGAGGCATTTGCTAGGTGAGCGGGCAGGATGTGATTTATAGTAGGCGTACTACTCAACCCAGCAGTGCTTTTCTGCCGCAGTCAAGTGCAGACTGCAAGACCTGTTAAGGGCAGAGGATTCCAACATAGAATCTTAAGACGTTTCTTACTTTGAGCGTATCCTCCATGTTTTTCATGGCCACGGGAGTAAAAATACATTGACATATGTAGTCAGTTCTCAGCTTTCTTATCATAGGATTTGTTTAATTTTGTACCAGGATGTAATGAACTTGAGGTGTGTGAGCCATGGAGATGAAGTGTTTTATTAATTTAGAAAACGGAGAAAAAGGAACTCTGCATGTAGCACAAAGCTTTCAACTCTGAAACTTCACCTTTTGACCACACTAGCAGCAGAGAAATTACGGAAAGCTAATTGTGTTGTCTGTTGGGCAAGTCAAAGCAAGATGCAGCAAGCTAAAAGATGAGTCTCCTAGATTGCTGTCACTTTCTGTAACATGAAAGTTCTAAAAATAAGAAATAAGGAGCCCCTGGGCAGTGCTTTTTGGAATTTGTGTGGACAGATCCAGGTCATCCTTGTTCTTTGTGCTTCCCCCCGCCCCTTGAGATTGTGTCTTGCTCTCTCACCCAGGCTAGAGTGCAGTGACATGATCTCGGCTCACTGAAACCTCTGCCTCCCAGGTTCAAGCGATTCTCCTGCCTCAGCCTCCCAAGTACAGGGATTACAGGATTACTGCCACACTTAGCTGATTTTTGTATTTTTAGTAGAGATGGGGTTTCACTATCTTAGCCAGGCTGGTCTCGAACTTCTGACCTTGTGATCCACCCATCTTGGCCTCCCAAAGTGCTAGGATTACAGATATGAGCCACCATGCCGGGCCTTTGTGCTTTTTATGAAGTGAGACTTTCTGATTAGTGAGCCAGAATTTTCATCTGATAGCTTTTAAGTCTGATGATTTAAAAAAACAATTGGGGCCAGGTGCGGTGGCTCACGCCTATAATCCCAACACTTTGGGAGGCTGAGGCGGGTGGATCACAAGGTCAAGAGATTGAGACCATCCTGGTCAACATGGTGAAACCCCGTCTCTACTAAAAATACAAAAATAAGCTGGGCATGGTGGTGCGTGCCTGTAGTCCCAGCTACTCGGGAGGCTGAGGCAGGAGAATTGCCTGAACCCAGGAGGTGGAGGTTGCGGTGAGCCGAGATCGCATCATTGCACTCCAGCCTGGGTAACAAGAGCGAAACTCCGTCAAAACAACAACAACAACAACACACACACAATTGGTTATAAAAATTTTAAATTTATAATTTCCTGTAAAGTAGGAAATGAAAATTGCCCTTTTTCTCCCAATTTCTCTTCCAGAGGTTTATAATTACCATGTACTGAAGCTTATTTCTTCTCTACTTTATATGTCTATGAAAACTCTGACTTTTGTACTTCTTTTTCTGTGTGTCGTTAATGTGATTTGCTTTACTTAATTGTATGTCCAATATGGCTCTTGAGAGAGAGGGAACTTTGTCAGAATGTGTGTCATTTTAACCCACTTCTGGTTGTTGTTGGAAACACAGTTAAGTTGCTTACTGGTCTCACTGCTTCTTTGCTTTATAAAAAAATTCAATCCATTTTGTCTTCAGGTAACACTACATGTCTCAGTTTTCTGAGATTACATGTTTTCACTTATCCACGTGTTGCTAATCTTACATAGCAGTTTCTATGCCTGGTCTATTATTATTCTTAACTAAGATAACCTGTTGAAGTACAATTGAATTCAGCTCTATGATAAAATGATTAACTGTAGGCGGGATGTGTTTTCTTCCTTTCTCACATAGCCTCCCTTCCGCTCTGGGAATGGAAGGCTTGACATCTCATCATTTGACAGGTCTGATGACTTTCCAGTATTCCAAACAGCGATATTGAGACTAGGGCTTCTTGTTCTCCGCATTCCTGAAGTTTTGGCATCATGATTTGCATTAATCTGACTAGCCAACTTTTTTATTCATTTTTACTCTATGCCAGGTACATGGCTAGATATGTAACCTCCTCATCCCCGAATTACTTTAGGAAGTGTAGGTGCTGTTACTTAAAATACAAAGAAACGAAGGGAGGCGTAAGTAAATAGAGAGAAGTAATTTATAAAGTAAGTATCTATGAAGTACGTGAGTGAAAAATGGATATGAAGCAGTTTGCCCACAGCTGCTTAGAGCTCTCGAGTGATGGGGCGGAGATTTGTGCAGAGGCATCTGTTGACCCCGGAGCCCTGACTTCTAATCTCTGTGCTCTGCGGCCGCTTTCGCCCTTTTACTCCTGCTCTTTCACTCAGCTCATATTAATGAGCACTCACCATGCCAGGCATGGTTCTGGGCGCTGAGAAGACAGAAGCAAACAGAAATGACAATGTAAAAACAGTTAAACAAATAAACACATACCAGAGGAGGTGACGGCTATCCAGAAAATGCTAGGTAAGAGAGAGGGAGGGTATGCTTTCTGGCAAAACTCATAAAAATGCAAGAAACTATTCTAGTCATTGGTTCTATTTAAACAGCCTAGGACAGTATGAAGAAAAGGTGGGAGCTGAGTAGGAAAACTAAATCAGTTTGAAAGACAAAAAACCCCTCAAATCCAGGACGTATAAAGTTTCAAATCTTCATTGAAATGGTGCCAAGATGGTGTATCAGTCTGAAAACCAGAAAAGCTAATTGTTTATATACCCCACAGGGGAGTATGCGACCATCCAGGAGGGAAATGTGAAGGAGGTTAAGATTTACATGTTGGAAGCACCAATATTCTAATTATTCCTGAGTTTCAACACCAGTCATTCAAGTAGCAGTTGTAAGGAATTTTCTTTGGGAGTTTTCCTTTTCCTTTAGGTTCTCCCCTGTCTTTCAGGATGCAGGGAGCAGGAATCCCTGGGAAGACTGTACAAATATTTCACCAAGAGGTACTAAGGAGCAGAGATCTCTTCTTGTATCCCTTTTGATAATTCCCACAAACGAACTTTCGAAGATTCAGAAGCAAAGAGAAAAGACTCAGAATTCACACATTAGGAATGAATATTGTGACCACTTTGGAAGTCACCGTCTTAAGTGCTGAAAAATTATCTATTAAAATTTTTCTTTTTTTGAGATGGAGTCTCTCTCTGGCACCCAGCTTGGAGTGCAAAGGCGCAGTCTTGGCTCACTGCAACCTCTGCCTCCCGGGTTCAAGTGATCCTCCTGCCTCAGCCTCTCAAGTAGCTGGGATTACAGGCATCCGCCACCATGCCTGGCTAATTTTTGTATTTTAAGTAGAGACAGGGTTTCGCTATATTGGCCAGGCTGGTCTCGAACTCCTGATCTTGTGATCCGCCCGCCTCGGCCTCCCAAAGTGCTGGGATTACAGGCGTGAGCCACACCATGCCCAGCCTAAAAGTACTTTTTAAAGACAGTAGATGAAAGCCATTGCTATTTGCCATTTAGAAGTTGTGTTTTCATCAAAGACTGTTGTCATGAACATTGATCTATTAATAGCACTGAACCACCTCCATTCTATCATCCCTTTGGCTTGCTTCTGGCAAGTTGATAACTCCATTCACATGACACAGACTTTTCATTTATAAAAAGTTGGAAAAAGCATTTCCCATTTCTTACAGCTAGGTAGACTTAAAAAGCATCCTAACCCCTTTCTGGCCCCTCCTCTTCTTGTCACTATGCCCATTGATTGACCTGATAGCCTGAAAATTGATTAGAGAGAAGTGATCCGTATAGACTTAGAAAACACCTAATCCTGTGCATGGCCTCACCTCTGAAAAATTGTATGTACTATAAACTAGAGCATTTCAGCTTTTTAAAACATGTATTATTCTGGGGAAGCTGAAGACATTGAGTTCTACAGAAAGCATCTACCCTATTTTCAAGTTTTTAAGTTTGAGATAGTTCTTTTGCAGAGGTCTGTATCCTTTCAAGGTTTGAAGGGAAATATTTTCATTTTAAAAAACTTTCAAGCAAAACTTAATTCCTTGCTGTTTGCAATATGTCATGAAACCTTGTGTCTTTATTTAGAATATGTTTATCATAGGAAAATTTACTGTTGCCGGAAAACAGGCCGATGGATTCTGTGAATTTCGTATTGGTGATTTAGTTTGTTACAAAGAAAAATAATTTGATGTATTCACTGTTTTTTAATTATGAGGAAATTATAGTGCACTAATTTAATGTAGACTTTTTACTTTGTCTGCCACTCTCAAATTCAGTCCAGGAAGTGTATTGAATTTTCACCAAATGGCTAGCTCTGGGAGCTGTCACTGATTTAGGGGACCACACTTTCTATTTTGCTTGTGGACTTAGATGTAAGAAGACCAGGTAATAAAAAGGAGAGCGAATATAATTGGCAAAAAGATGATTATGGCTCTGGCAAGCATTTCAAGTGAGAGAGGTTAGAAGAGGAAGAGAGAAGTGAAAGCTGCAGTAAGGCTTTCAACATTTGGGAAGCTTAAAGAATTTGTATCAATTAAGCATTCTTAGAAATCCTTACATCACTCCCCTCCTCCATCAGTAGAACAAAAGCTCTTCTCTGTTGTGATGGTTTGCCTACTATAGTTTTTAGTGTATGGAAACTAGAAAAATAAATAATTGGGTTTATCACTGTCATCTGTTTCTTTTTGAGGTCTCAATACAATTTGGGATTACATCTGCTTTGCTCCTCATCCTCAAAACATTTTGTAAACAAAGAACTCCCAATTTGGGATTTGAGCATGTTCCTCTAAAAGCATCAGAAATACTTGCTTTATTAGTTCAGTTGCAAATTTAAGATTTATGGTAGGACACATTCATGGGTACTTCAAAGAAGACCACCCCAGGACTCAGTGAGTACCCCTGCAGTCTGGAAAAAGCCTGGCAAACAATGTGAACTTGAGCCGAGGGCGAAAACACACACGCCATTTCCCCAAATTCCTGGTTTCTAGTGTCTCTGCACGATGGTGTTTTTACTCTTATTTTAAAAATCCTGTACCAGCATTTTTTAAAAATGAAGAAAATGGGAAGAAAAACATGGAAATTTTGAGTCCTCATTTAGTACCTCCCTATCTTCGTTTTTCTTTTAACAGACGAGGTGGTAAAGAGAGACTGTGGTTGAAGATTTTTCATCTCAGCTTTTGTTCCGCCTACCTTGCTGTCTCTCATATGTTTCTTGAACTGTGTCATAAGTATTTCTTCATTACAAGCACTTCACTGTGTGGCTTTTCAATGTCTAAAGTGGATTAAGTGGCCCACAGTCAGTTCTGTGACTTGAGTTTCAAAAGTAAAATTGCCATCAACAATATGATTCAACTTTATGTTCTATAGTAGCTAAAAGCAAGGAACTATGTTGTTAGCAATCTTGGCTTCACTATACTTTAAGGCAGGTGATGATGATGCTTATTCGTCCATCTGAAAGAGTCCTTCCAGGGTTTTGTAAGCTTTATTGCTGCTTATTACCTTGCCCTTGAGAAGTCCTTCATGGACTGTATTTGCTCCATATGTATGAGACAAGTTTTCCCCATATCCTAGTTGAAAGGGATGGCTATATGAATGTTAGATTGTCCAAAAGTGTTTGTAGAACCTCATTTAAAAAAATCAACTGTATTGTACTTTTTTAAAGATAAAGGATCTTCAAATCTATTAAAAATAGTAAGTGGACAGCCAAGTCTGGTGGCTCACACCTGTAATCCCAGCACTTTGGGAGGCCGAGGTGGGTGGATCACCTGAGGTTGGGAGTTCTAGACCAGCCTGACCAACATGGAGAAACCCCACCTCTACTAAAAATACGAAAACTTAGCTGGGTATGGTGGCGCATGCCTATAATCCCAGCTACTTGGGAGGCTGAGGCAGGAGAGTTGCTTGAACCCGGGAGGTGGAGGTTGCGGAGAGCCGAGATCGCGCCATTTCACTCCAGCCTGGGGGACAAGAATGAAACTTCATCTCAAAAAATAAAAAAATAAGTGGAAATATGTGAAGCCAAAACATCACTTGACCTCTTCTCATTCATTGGGTAATAATCATGTGTAAAATAATTGCTTTATTTACATCGTTATTGACCACAGCTAACTTCATGCCAGTGGGGATGTCGTGAGTCCTGTTAATCTCTGTGCCACTTGGTGGGATGCCTGACACGTGGTCACTTGGTGACCATGTGAATCATGGATCAGTTCTCAGGAATGTTATAATAGAAACAACGATGATATTTTATAAAAATTGAAGCTGTAAGTGTCTTAGTTACTTCTACACCTTTTTTTTTTTTTGAGACGGAATTTCGCTCTCGTTGCCCAGGCTGGGGTGCAGTGGCGCGATGATCTCGTCTCACCGCAAACTCCGCCTCCCAGATTCAAGCGATTCTGCTGTCTCAGCCTCCTGAGTAGCTGAGATTACAGGCATGCACCACCAAGCCTAGCTTATTTTGCATTTTTAGTAGAGATGGAGTTTCTCCATGTTGGTCTGGTTGGTCTCGAACTCCCGACCTCAGGTGATCTGCCCACCTTGGTCTCCCAAAGTGCTGGGATTAGAGGTGTGAGCCACCGCACCCGGCCTTACTTCTACAACTTTTAAGCCAACTTCAATGAAGTGTAGCCCAAAAACATATTGCAGATGTGTTTGGGTAACCTCTTTATTTGTATTGTCTTTTTTCACCCCCTTTTTGAGACGGGATTCCCACTTCGTCACCCAGACTAAGGTGCAGTGGTGCCGTCTCAGCTTAGGTGTTTCTCCCACCTCATCCTCCTGAGTAGCTGGGAGTACAGGTGTGTGCTACTAAACACAGGTAATTTTTGTAATTTTGTAGAGAGAGGATTTTGCCATGTTGCCTAGTCTGATCTCAAACGGCTGAACTCAAGTGATGTGCCCACCTTGGCCTCCCAAAGTTCTGAGATTATAGGTATGAGCCACGGCTCGGCCTGTATTGTTACTAATTGGAATTCAATCCTAGGAGTATACATTGAGGTATAATTAAAATTCCATTTCTATTTTTAAGCAAAGTTATAGACATTACTGTTACCAAAGTTTCCCCTTGCCTTTTCATATTTAGAGTAGTGAAACTGAAGTTGTTTAATTGAAAAGTTTCAGGCCTGTGAACTATACACTGAGCACACACCCTGCACATTTCATCTTCCAGCCTTTGTTATGGTTTCTATATGTTCAGTGCCCCGCCCTCTCCTTAAAGTGTAAAACTCCTAATCGGACGTCTTCCTTCACGGCTTCCCGAGTATCTTACATTCCTTGCAATATTTTAGACTGTGTGTACTATTTTGTACTCAGATACGTAATTTGATTTTGTTCACTATTGTTTTACGCTGGCTTGGGTGTTTTCCTCATTATGGGAAAAAGAACCCCAAGAATGAATCATCTCACTGGGAAAGGAAGCATTTAAAATTTATTTAATGTATTTTTATAACTAGGGAACTGTAAGTATTTTTCTTAGCCTTAATGTTTGTGTCCAAGAAATGAACTTGCCTAAACTTAGTAAATTTTTGTCATAATAATAGGATATTGACAAGTGTTTTTAATTTATAAAAATAGAAGTTGCTTTCTACTAGAGTGCTATTTTAGGGGAAAATTTGTAAAAACGTTCAAAGTATTGTCATGTTAATTATATTTTTCAAGATGTGCTAAAAATGATTTCCTACTTAGAGCAAATTAGCTAGAGGCCACTTTATCCCACCTCCAGCCTGTTGCTGGCGTCTTCTCTGCAATACCCTTCCTAGGTAATTACCTGCTTTCCATTCAGAATTTTCTATAGCAGGGTGCTCCTACCTCCACAGATGATCACCATGGCAACGGGGTAGTCTGTTCTATTTTTGGAGGATGAAAGTAGTGCCTTCTTAAATCTAATATAAAATGAGAGTTCCAGAAAACCAGGGCTTTAAACAAATTTGATTTGTGAATTTTTTTTTAATCACACTTTGGGAGACTGAGGCAGAAAGATCACTTCAGCCCAGGAGTTTGACACCAGCCAGGGCAACATGGTGTGAGACTCTGTCTATACAAAAAATATAAAAATTAGCCAGGCATGGTGGCGTACACCTCTGGTCTCAGCCACTCAAGAGGATTGCCTGAGCCTGGGAGGTCAAGGCTGCAGTGAGCAATGATCGAGCACAACAGCCTGGGCCACAGAGTGAGACCCGTGTCTCAAAAAAAAAAAATGTCATCCAGAGTCAGTCATGTTTTTATTATCTTTTCCGGACCGGGGACATGTCAGGGAGCTAGTTTAATTGTGATCTTTTATTATTTTCAAAAACCAGCAAGTGGCTTAGTATGTCTTGGCAGTATGCTGTTTTTACTCCTTTTGTGTAGCTGAGGAAGAAAAATAGTCAAGTGTTGATCAAGTTCACAGAGCTAGCAAAAGCAGAAATTCAATTCTGGTTTTTTTTTTTTTTTTTGAGATGGAGTTTTGCTCTGTCGCAAGGCTGGAGCGCAGTGGTGTCCTGTCGGCTTACAGCAACCCCGCCTCCTCCCAGGTTTAAGTGATTCCCCTGCCTCAGCCTCCCGAGTAGCTGGGTCTACAGGTGTGCAACCACCATGCCCAGCTAATTTTTTGTCTTTTAGTAGAGATGAGATTTCACCGTGTTGGCCAGGATGGTCTCGATCTCTTGACCTTGTGATCTGCCCGCCTCAGGCTCCCAAAGTGTTAGGATTACAGGCATAAACCACAGCACCCAGCTTAGGAATTGGAATTCTAATCCAGGCAGCGTGCTTTCAGATCTTCCGCTCTAATCCATGTCTCTATCTTGCTGGAGCCTTGCTAGAATGCTTCCTCTCTTGGGAGTTCCGTAGACTAGGAGCACCTGACCCTTTATAGGTGCTTTATATGTTGGTAGCCCTATGCAAATAGGACTGGTGGGGGTTGGGAATGGAATGAAGAGCGATGAGCATGATGCTTTGGGAATGGTAGCAAGTCAGAAGCACCTTGGAATTCAGATAGCAGCATGTCCTGTCACCAGTGTTTAAAATTATACAGTTTGAAATATAATGTTGTTAATAAAGATTGCAGATAGTTCAGCAGCCATGGGAGTTTTCAGAAGGTGAGGTAGAAGTGCTTTTAGTGTTCTTCCAAATGGTGAGAATCTGGCTGCTGCGTCTATTTCACACAGAATTTGGGTCATGAGACTGTCTTCATTCTGCAGTCAGTTTTCAAATTTTGCCCTTGTAAATATTAAAAGGCTTAAAAGCTGATTAAACCGTAATGGTTAAGTTAATTTTATTGTGACACCTTATAGGGAGGGTTTATGATTAAGTATTCAAAAATTTGCCTTGGTTTGCTAACCAATTGTGTCTTTTGTTCAATGATAAAATATTGAAAAACTTGAAATTGTCTTCACATGTAATCTTATTTCACTTCTGGAATCATATAATTTTATAAGTAGATATGATCGTAGAATATAGCCAACCCTTCTTATGTTCCAGATGAAGAGACTAAGGCTCAGAGAAGCCATGTGATTTGCCCAGGGTTGCACAGCACACAGCTAATGGTGAATAGAACCTGGGTTTTTTTCCCCATCACACTGAGTTTTTGTGCACGTGCTCATGATTTTTAATTTGTGTTAACATGTTGGCATATGTTGAAAGAAGTGGAAGTGTCCTTGAAGAACGTAACACGTATTAAACATTTGCTTTGTGCTGGGCAAATTTTACTCTTTCAAGTACCACGATAACTGATAATATTGTCATTGTTATTATTCTTATTGTCCTACTCCTTATTCCCATTCTAGAGACAGGAGGGCCTGAATTGCTCAGAAGTTAAGCAGATTCTTGAGTGGAGGATCTAGGTTTCAAATTCATTGCTGTTGTTTTTAAGAGGGGAGATCTCACTCTGTCACCCAGGCTGGAGTGCAGTGGTGTGATGATAGCACACTGCAGCCTCAACCTCCTGGGCTCAAGCAATCCTTCTGCTTTAGCCTCCTGAGTAGCTGGGACTACAGGTGCATGCCACCATGCCTGGCTAATTTTTAAGTTTTTTTGTAGAAATGGGTGTCTCACTGTGTTTCCTGGGATGGTCTTGAACTACTGGGCTCAAGTGATCCTCCCCTCTTGGCCTCCCAAAGTGCTGAGATTACATGCTTAAGCCACCGTGCCTAACCTCGAATTCTTGTGTCAGGTGCTGTGTATTTTGCAGCAGGAAAAGTGAGGTTTCAACTCTCCTGCCAACTCTCGCTCAGTTGACTATAGCTGATTGGAGCACTGTGTAAAGGATATAAAAGTAACCTCTAGGCTTAGTGGGACAGGTGCAGTGTCTGGTGGTGTATGCTAAGGCCCTGAAATATGGTCAGGGTGGTGCATGTATGTGGCATATACGTTAGCAGGCCTACCATTTCTCTTAACGTAGCAATCTGACTCTCAGTT
This sequence comes from Callimico goeldii, assembly GCA_963573925.1. Taxonomy (NCBI): domain Eukaryota; kingdom Metazoa; phylum Chordata; class Mammalia; order Primates; family Cebidae; genus Callimico; species Callimico goeldii. Next base: position 2,976 of record CAUYOR010058688.1, on the reverse strand, counting down.
TCACAGGATAGGAAACTCAATTTTAAGTTTACATGGGAAGATGGAGGAAGGGTTGGTTGGATCAGGCTTCGGAACACTAACTCATGTTAACCAAATACACAGAAGACAGTTTTATTATAAGTACTAATGCTAATTCAGTAATTTACCTTTTTGTTGTGGTTCACTCACATATGTTTATTCTATATGTCTTATTTTATAATATGTTGACTGTTGGGATCTCTAATTACAGGGCATGAATCTTTTTGTTTTTAACCTCATCTTGTGGAAGATTCCTGGATGAAGAGCCTGTAGCCTCCAGTAGACTGACTTTAGTAAAAAGGCTTTAATTGCAGAAGCTCTCAGTTGACTGTAACAAATGCAGTTTATTTTAGACTGGAAATAACAAAACCAACTAGTTGGAGTTTTTGTCAAAACTCAAACTCAGTTATATGAAAGAATTTGTTATCTGTAGAGTTTCAGTATGAAGAATGCAGTTAATTTGCAAATTAGTGATTGTCTTAAATGTCTGCTTGTGATTGTTTCTTAATTGCATATTTTTGTCCTTTTATCCTGTCTCTCCAAATCTGTCGTCTTGTGTGACTGTGTTCAGTATTCCTCCCCTCCCCTCCCCCTCTCCCCCCTCCCTTCCTATCATTTTTTCGAGATATTTGGGTTGCTAGTCTCAAGTATAATAAGGGATATTGCAAAATATTCGTAGATGGATCATATTACTCCAATTTTAGTAGACCAGTTATTTTGAATGACTTTTTATTTTGATGTGTAGCTCCTAATTTTTGGTTGATTTGTAATCTTATGCTTGGGGTTAAGGGGCCTGTTCTGGGTGCCCTACAGCATTTTGATGGCTGCCTGGCAGCACCTCTGCCATCCTCGTCACTGCTGGACTTTGTCTAGGACTTGGGAAGCCTGGATCTGTCTGGATTTGCCTGGCCTGATGTCTTTCCTCCTCCTTGTGCTTGTACTCCATGTTGGAAGGGAAGATGTTTTTGATATCTAGAAATGTGCCCTTGTGAGGAAACTATGCCACAGACTACACTAGTTCCGCAAAAGGAAGATCCACAATGCTTTTCAAAAATAGCATCCTCTTTTTAATAAATAAAGTGTTCACATTGAAGGGTGAATAGAAAAAAGGAGTAAGATTTTGGTTGAATAAGAATTGTGGGTGAGCAGGCCAAATGTTAAAAATCGTCTTACTGGTTATACTGTTGTACAGAGTAGTATCGATTGATGCATTTGTTCAGTCAGCAGCCCTTATGGTGGTTCTGCTGTTTGGTACTCTAAAAATAGATACTTTGAGAGCTACAAACATGTAAATGTGTGATTCTTGTCTTTTATGACCTTACCTGTCAAGTGAAATGACACAGAGAGAGGCATGATAATACACAAACCTGAGTGAGACTGTCTGTCACTGTTATAAATAATGGTCACATGTGATAATCCTGTGGTTCTTCTGGAATAGTCTTTCAATGGGTAGGATGAGACTGAGAAGTTTCTACCATGAAAGCACAACATGTATAGAAAACATCTGTTTTTATGAGTTATGCTTAATTTTAGCTATAATGGACTGACCAGAGTCTTAAGTACTCCAAAATTGAATAGCTCATGCAATCCTTGATTGCAATTTTAAATATTTTTTTTTCCAGTAAACATGCAATGTCTGCTGTAGATTTTGGAAAGTGGTATTCAAACAAATTCTGAACTTCTTTCTTTGTACATGTAGAACACTTATGAGCCACCTGTAATATGTGAGCAAATAGTTACATATGAATTTGACTTCAAAAGCAAATTATCATTTTCTTTCTTTGATGTTTTTAATGAATTGGAAATCGTGTGTTTGTATGTTTTGATTATTTGCCATTTAAACGGAATTTAAAATGTTTCATACATACTTGAGAGATTTTGTTTTCTGTATCTGGATTCTACCTTACTGCTTCTATAGAGTTGCATTTTCTCATCAAAATTATATATGGTACTGCTAAATGGGTTGGTGGAAATACTCTATTGAAAAGAATATAACTGTGACATAGATCATACGCCTAGCTTCACATGAAGAAAAGGGTATTGAGTATTTGAAGAACTTGACATTGTGTTTATAAATATCTACTCAAATCTAATGTAGCACTGAAGAGTCATATAAGTACTTAATTTCATAGTTGAATCACAAGTGGCATTTAAAATGTATTTTTCATGTTACCTGGGGCCTATAGATTTAATGAGTTTAAATTATTCCTTTGGCCTCAGCTCTGGTGGGTAACCTAATTCTAATACCGTGGTGAATGGTTACTGTGACTACCCTGTTGCTAAGAAACCTGTTATGTTATCAAGTTGCCTTGGCGAAGTAATGGCTTCTTAGGACTCCTTTGCACTGCTGGGAGGTTGTTAATCAGAATATGGAGGACCTTACACAATCAGTTTCCCAGGTTATAACTAATTTTTCTTTAGGAAAAGAAATAAACCTTAGTCTATAAAAACTGAAATAAAACGAAGTCTAAATTACCCTAAATTAAACCAAGACCTTTAGTTACTAAGAAAAAAAATTGTAATCCTGAGATACAAACCTATTTTTACTAGTATTTTTACTAGTTACAAGGGTCTGTGTATTGAATGGTAGAACCCCCCATCCCCCACCCCTCTTAACTTAGCATTCCGTTTTTGTTTGCTTAGAGTGACTCTTGGCTGGGCATTTGCAATGTATAGAAGAGTATTGAACTGAGACCCCGAGGGGAAACACTGTGTTGAAATTATTTTAGTCATTTGATACCAGTTGCTCCTGCTATGAATGATTCAGCATTTCATTGTAAACCAGTGGTACCCTAGGTAGCATTTTTAAAAATGCACCACACTTGATACTGGGTCACGAATTCTTGATTCAACATTTCATTGTAAACCAGTGGTACCCTAGGTAGCATTTTTAAAAATGCACCACACTTGATACTGGGTCACGAATTCTTGATTCAACATTTCATTGTAAACCAGTGG
>CAUYOR010058684.1:0-10325 GCA_963573925.1 Callimico goeldii | reverse complement strand
AAAAGATACATCTTCATTGTTTTGTCAGTTAAAGATTTAAAACCTAATTGCTAAAATGTTATTTGCATTTTTGCAACACTTACTATTCAATAGTGGTTAATGGGTATTTAAATGTTTCTCTAATTAAATTGGGCAAACAACTTATCTTTGTTATGAATGACTTTCTTAAAGAGGCTTTCAACAGAGCCCCAGGGCAGTTAGTGACAGCACGTTTACCTCTATGTATGAGTGAGATACTATTTTTTTCAATAGTCATTTTATGGTAGATTCAGATTACAATTCTTACTTTATTGTTGATGAAATCAGTCCTCTTCCTAGGTTCACGTGAGAGAATAATTTCCAGCCACATTGTTTAGACATTATATTTTCTATTTTGAATAGATAAACTTTCCGTCTAATAATGCACGTGTTTTTAATAGAAAGTCAGTATCTCTTCAAGAAATAAATCTTCTATTCTCAAGGACACACTCTGAGCTTTAGCTAAACAATGAATTAATAACAGTCTTAAACTTTACTAATATAAAAAATTACCTTGTAGATGTTCAAACAGTTCAATAATGTGGTATTAAATTGCACAAATCCAGTAGAAAAGTATGGTTTTTTTAAAAAAAAAGTTTTCAACCATTTCTGTGAGTCACTACATAAATGAATATTCTTGAAATAATTGTGTATGAAGTGTATATGGTACACACACTAGAAATGGATGTAACCTGGATTAAGTTTCCTCTTCTGTAAAATGAGGAAGTTCAGCTAGAGGTTTCCCAAGGTTCCTCATTACTAGTTGAGACTCATCAAAAGAACATGCACTGTTACTGCAGTCTGGTCCAAGGTCATTCACTTGGATGTCCCAGAGGAGGCAGTGTAGCCATGTTTCTATTTCCCTTTTGGAATTCTCAGGCAAATTTTGCCAGGTCTACATCAGACTCCTAATTTTATAGGGGGAACCCTGATTCCGCTGGAAACCTGTCTTCAGGAGGTTCTGCATTTCCCCATACCTCAGAAAGACATCAGTCCAAGGCATGAACATGTAGTCGTTTAGGGCCCTAGAGATCCATTTTCCAAGTAGGCTTCTGATTTCTTGCTGTCTCTCCCTTGACTAAGCAGTGAACATTCCTGGAGGAAAGCTGGGAAATTGGATACGTGGTTCCTTGGTTATACATAGTTCGTCAGCTTCTTTTAAAATGTAGTCATCAGTAGTGCATAGAATAAAAGCTTATCAGTTGATTTCCAAGACTTCTAGGACATGTCTAAAACTAAAAGAAGTATTCACTACTGCTTCCAAGAAATGACTATTAAGAGGGTAGCCTTTGGGAGGTGATTAAATCATAGAAACTCCACTCTTATTACTGGGATTAATGACAAAAGGGCTAACTTTATAAACGGTTGAAGGGAGCACTCTTTTGCCCTTCTGCCTTGTACTATGTGAAGTCACAGTGAGATGGTGCTATCTTGAAAGCAGAGAACAATCGGCACCAGACACCAATGCTGGCACCTTAGTCTTGGATTTCCCGGCCTCCAGAACTATAAGAAACAAATCTCTGGCCAGGAACGGTGGCTCATGACTATAATCCCAGCGCTGTGGAAGGTTGATGTGGGTGGATCATGAGGTCAGGAGTTCAAGACCAGCCTGACCAACATGGTGAAACCTCGTCTCTACTAAAAAAAATAAATAAATAAAATAAAATAAAAAATTAGCCAGGCATGGTGGTGCATGCCTGTAATCCCAGCAACTCAGGAGGTTGAGGCAGGAGAATTGCTTGAACCCGGGAGGCAGAGATTGCAGTGAGCTGAGACCACACCTGGGCAACAGAGTGAGACTCTGTCTCAAAAAAAAAAAGGAAGAAAAAGATAAAAGAAAATTTCTACCTGACCTGTAGCCCTTCTTCTCAATGAATCACTCTTTTATTGCTAAAACTGGAAAACAGAGAAAACACTAAGATTTTTCCTTTTAATTTTTTCTTTTGCATGAGAAAATCAGTATGTAGTAGATCCAGAAATATAATGAGAAAAACCAGCTTTAAATACTTTCTGAATAAAATTATGAAAAATTAGAATATAAAATCAAAACAGAATTTTGCACTTGTTTATTCTATTTAATACTTAGAACAAGATAATGATGCAAGATATATAAATGTGTTTTGAATGCAGCATATACCACAGTGACTACACTGGGTGTTTTTTTAGCATATAAAATATCTTTATTCCCTTGTGAAAGTGGAAGAAAAATTCTAACTCAGAAGCATTGCATTGGGTAATTGGAAAACAGTTAAATATGTCAGCTTACATATTGCTAGGAAAAGGATATATGAAAGGCTGAAGAATGATCGATACCATTCAATGGATTATCAGAATCCTGAGGCATTTGTTCCAACAATTTGTATACTTGCCAGTCTCTGTCGGTCACCAAATTTTGTCAATAAATAGATTGCAATGAAAGAGAGAGAGAGAGAGAGAGAGACTGAGTGAATTAAAATAAAAACTTGATTTATTTTGTTTTATTTTCCTCCTTTACTTGAATTTTAATTTCATGACCAAATGTTCCTCCCTTGTTTTTCTGCTGTCCTCAGCTGTTTCATCAGTACACATGGTACTCCTATGACTTCTGATAATATCCTTCAATCCTACTTTGAAGTCAAAGACAGAGAGAGACAGAGAGAGAAAGAGAAATTGAGAGAGAGAGAGAAAGAGAGAGAGAGAGAAGTTTTCCAAGATACTACATGGGGATAACACGAACTGGCTGTAAGTATTTGATAAGTCACTTAAAACAAAGACATGTAAAATATCAAGCTAGGTATTTTTCATTTGTTTGTTTATTTAAATATCTTTTTGTCTTTAAAATGTTTTTCTTTCTCCAAAATGAAAAGCTTATAAGCTTCTTCAATGAAATTAAGCTTATTACTTAGATTGTCTGTTCTCTCTGAATACCTGGATCTCTGGGGTTAAGTGGTGGTTGAGCTCCCAGAGGTCACATTATCTTGCAAGATAAACTTGCTTGATATGTTATGAATACATTAAAAGAAATAGTTGTTGGAAATTCAGCTTGCGCTGTAGACCATATAATTCACTCTCCAACTAAACAAAACATAACTGGTGCCAGAACTTGGAAGAAAATAGTAAGATGCTCCCAGAACATGGAGATAGACTAAAAATGAGTAGCTGAGAAGGTGTGGGAAACAACCTATCTAGCACCCATAAGTGTATCTATCATTTATGACCAGGATCAATTGGTAAAACAGGTTGCTGGAACTTAATCAATGATATTAATTTATCTATCATAAATGATAAGTCAGTAAAAGAAGGTGGTATGCCTAGAATTCAGGAAGAAAATCTAGTGATGATGGATGAAGAGATGGGGAAAAGACAAAATATAAAATTTGTATCTGTGTCTATAATAATTTGTTTCCCAGCTTAGGAAAGAGGGCATCCTGATAACTCTAGCCTGTGATTTGGGATATTTGTCAGGCTGATGTCTTTGTTTTATGGATGGATACATTAACTCTCCCAGCATGGTGTACCTTAGCCATAGGGAGAGTTAGTATAAAAATATACCCTTTGGTTTCTTTTCATAATTACTAAATAACTCTCTGAAAATTATATGAATTACTTTGTATAATTTTCCTAGCTTTCTGTTCAACTCTGTATGGACAGCTCTATTTCTTGTTAAAATACATACAGTAACATTCTCCTTTTCACAAGCACATGCTCTCATCAGCTCTAGATGCACTAATAAAATGAAATGTCTAGTGTAAACTTGGGACTGGTACCTCACTGTGATGGTCACTTCACGTAATGCCATTCTGAGACGTGCTGACTGATTTTATACTATGGCCTATTTAATACACCGGCCTATAAAGTATATGTAGTTTTCAAAGCAACATTGTTCTTCCTCATGTATAGTCTGGATCTCTTTGAAGCTTGTGCCACATACCTTCTGTCACTACCTCCCTTATGCTGTCTCTTCTCAGTACTGCCTCCACCTGATCTTCTAGGCACGTGGTGTTTGACTCATAGCCTCTTTTCACCATGCACTCTGCCACAGCCTGCTGAAGCACTCTTTGGATAAGAGCTAGGCAAAACTGATGATTCAGGCTCAGTATAGAGCTCAGAGGAACTTTGATTAAAACAACAACGGCAAAAATTGTAAAACCTTAAACCAAGCAGTACAGAAACCGGAGTTCAGAGAGACAGGTGAAATGACCTGGCTACCTGATGCAGGGAGTGAGAAAACTGCCAGGTCAGAGGCACGGCAGCCCTGGATTGGCTGGTTTTCAGGTTGCTTGGCTGAAGGAAAAAACAAGTCAGCACTCGATCTGCCCCAGGGAAGACTGCGTGGGCACTGAGGTGTTCTATTACCCAGCATACAAGCAGGACAGCAGCGGCCATGGCTTACTACTTCATCCCATCCCACAGCCACTTCCTTTCTAGATTGAACAACAGCCATGAAAAGTACAGCTTAAAATTCTCCTCTCGCTTGTATTCTATTTCCCTAAGTCCCAGGCAGAGATCTTCCATTCAGATGCCTCAGTGCAAGCTGCACTCCTCTTTCCCACAGCTGCCACCTGATTAAGAGGAATGCCATTCCATTGGCACCTCCAACCATGAATTAACATAACACCAAGATCCCCTGGGTCCCAATTTTACAAAAGTTAATAAAATATGCAAGGACTTAGATGTATCAACCAAACATCCTAAACATCGAGAATTAAATGCAAATTTCCTTATTCCAAGCTGGAAATCTTCATGTATACAATTTAGAGCCACACTGCTATTGTCAGTCATGCTACTGGAAGAATTAGATCACCTAACTGGTCAAAAAAAATGAATCTTTTGTGGTTCTCCTTATTAAAATATTGGCAAATCCAGGGCAATTATACCAAATCCCTTAGACCTATGAGGAACCAATGATTTGGAATCCCCTCTCACTGCATGATTAGGATTGCCTTTCTATAGACTTTCTTTTTTTTTTTTTTTGAGATGGAGTCTCCCTCTGTCACCTAGGCTGCAGTGCGGTGGCACGATCTTGGCTCACTGCAACCTCCAACTCCTGCGTTCAAGCAATTCTCCTGTCTCAGCCTCCCAAGTAGCTGGGATTACAGGAGCCCGCCACTATGCCCAGCTAATTTTCGTATTTTTAGTAGAGATGGGGTTTCACCATGTTGGCTAGGCTGGTCTCAAACTCCTGACTTCAGGTGATCCACCCTCCTCAGGCTCCGGAAGTGCTGGGATTACAGGCGTGAGCCACCCACACCTTGCCGACATTGTTCTAATCTATGTTTTGTACTGCATAAGAAGCATCTCATCATATTTTGTATCTCAGCCATTGGCCCATGTGTCTGATGATCTTCATGAGTAAATCAGTCTGGTTACTATTACCAAAGTGACATAATTGTTTAACATTCTCAACCTTTGTCTGAAGTATTAGAAGTTTGGACTGCAAAGTTCCACATCTGAATCATGCATATTGCTATAGGCTGTAACTATTCCTGTTAGGATTTCCTGCCTCAAAATCTGGAATTGCAGCTTGTGTAGCTCTTCTCCAAAATACATTCTACAGAAACACCTATAGCATTTCTACAAACTGCCTGTAGGACTTGAAGACTTTATAGACCCCCCTGAGCTCCCTGAATGTTAGCGGAGAAAGAAATATCTTCCAGGCTTAGCATTCTCCTTCCCAATTTACTTTATTACTTTGAAGTCCTGTATTCTCTGGTTACTCTTTTGATAATATCACAGCTCACAAAAATACAATCAGTATGGAGAAATTTGGGTTGAAAACAACAATCAATCACCTTTGCTGTTCAAATGTTTCTTATTTAGCCACTTGCTGTTCAACTTTTCAGTCTATTTGCTGGTTGTGGCAAGCAGAATTTAAAGACAGCTCACAAGATTCTCAGTCCCTTGTATATGAACACCAACTTCCAGTTATTCAATGAAACACTAATTGAGGTGTTGCTGTTGAAAAAATCTTGCAGATGCAATTAGTTCACAAATCCATTAACCTTCAGATAGAAAAATATCTGGGCAGGCCTGCCCTAATCACATGAGCCCTTTATATGTGAGTTCAGTGGTGAGAGAGGGATATGGAGAGAGAGAGAAGTCAGAGAGATTTGAGGTGTGATAAAGAATTAAAGATGACTTTGGGCCAGGTATGGTGGCTCATGCCTATAATCCTAGCACTTTGGGAGGCCAAGGCAGGCAGATTCCTTGAGTCCAGGAGTTCAAGACCAGCCTGGGCAACATGGAGATACCTCGTCTTTACAAAAAAATACAAAAAACAATAGAGTGTGGTGATGCAAGCCTGTAATCCCATCTACTTGGGAGGCTGAGGAAGGAGGATCATTTGAGCCTGTGATGCAGAGGTTTTAGTGAGCCAAGATTGTGCCATTGCACTTAGCTTGGGTGACAGAGTAAAACCTTGTCTCTCTCTCTCTCTTTCCGCACCCCGACCCCCTCCACACACAAAATTAACAATGACTTTGGAAATGGAGGGGGCCTCTTGGCAAAGAATGTACTTGGTTTGGAACTCAGAATATCCCCCAGTTGGCAGCCAGCAAAGAAATGGGACTCTGAGTTCCACAACCACAAGGAACAGGTTTCTGCCTCTGGAGAGTGGATCCTGAGCTTCAGATGAGAATACAGCCTGACCAACACCTTGATTTCAGTATGATTTCCCTCTGAACAGAGGACCCAACCAGGCCATGCTTGGACTTCTGACCTATAGAACTTTGAGCTAATACATGGATGTTGTATTAGTAACAGAATACTGTTCAATATTTCTTACCTATCCATTTATCATGCAAGTTCTATAGAGTTTACCTTCCAGATTACTTTTTAAGGCTATTGCCCAGAATTTGAATCTGTAACTGAACTTCACATATAGAAGACAGCAGTATGGTGAAAGGGTAAGAAGTATAATGTAAGGAGCGTATCTGAGTCCACAATGTTTCTATATAAGACCTTATAGCATTCATAATGATATGTCAACACTTCCTTTTAAAGTAAGAGAAATAATGACTTTGTCTACTACCCAGATGTTCAGTATAAACCAGTTTTTTACATTGATTAAATGTATAAAAGCTTTCACTGACAGCTTTGGAGTAAACAATATTTCTTTCACAAATTCCATTGTATGTGTGTGTATACAGTCATATATCACTTAACAGTGGGTTCTGAGAAACATGTCATTGGGTAGTTTCAACATTGTGTGAGCATCAGCGCATACTTACATAAACCTAGATGGTATAGACTACCACACACCTGGCTATATAATATACCCTATTGCTGCTAGGCTACAAATCTGTATAGATGTTACTGCATTGAATACTGTGGGCAACTGTAATCTGGTGATAAGTATTTGTGTATCTAAACATGCTAAACATAGAAAAGGTATAGTAAAATTACAGTATTATAATCTTATATGAACATTGTTATATATGTGGTCTGTGTTTGAAATGTCATTATGTGGCATGTGACTATATATATGTGTATGTGTGTGTGTGTGTGTGTGTGTGTATTCACACACATATATACATTTGAGAATTTTTTAAGCTGTTTATTTTCTAAAATTGATATATTAACTATAATTTTGTATTGCGTGTAGATTTCAGGTTATAATTAGTCATTGAGAAAGAAGTTAGCAATATTTTAATTGAGTACATAATACCATTTATTGTTGAAACTACTCAGCTCAACAGGAAATATTTTAGATATTTAGATATTCCCTTATATATCCTCTCACCAATGTGGGTGAGAGGATATATAAGGGAAAACTGGTATTTTCAAGAATTAAGGCAATAATGAATTAGTACTCCCAGGATGTAAGTATTTAAGGCATAAACATTCACTGAAAAAGAAAGATGAGAAAAAAGTGTCAAGAAAAATTAATAGTTTTCTTTTCTAGTACATGGAAAAAATAAATGTGTCTTACCAGTGCATTAGGATAGTAAAAAATAAGGAGAAAAATGTCATCAAGGACACAACACGTTATCCACTGATTAAACGTCTCTAGGAACCTATGAACACACAAAGATGACCCAGAATAGGCTTGAGAGAGAAACTGTGGATGGAAACATAATAACTACCAACAAACATTTGAACATTACACTGGAAATGGAACTATATATCATTTCATGCCAGCTACATCACAGAAATTTACAAAGAGGTCAGTTTAGCTTAATCTGATATAAAAGTTCTCAGTAGTAATCTATTATCTTTGGGGTTTGTGGAGACTAATAATTTGATGAGGTGGATTCACTTTGTAAAAATAAAGTAATGACCCTGGTCAAATTTAAGTGTTTTTTTTTTAAGGTTTTTACTACTGTCAAATCTTAAAACATGTTTAAAATTTTTATTTCCCCAAATACCTTTTATCTAAAACATATTTTTGATGATTATCTGTTTTTGACATTTCTGAAAACTAGAGAAATTTTTTCAACCCACCAAGGTGATGATCACTGTGAAAAATCAGTGTAAAAACATAGTAAACTAGCAAATGATATAACTTTGTCCTAAAAAGGATACTTTTTTATGTTGAGCATAGAATTTTACTGATTAAAATATATGTCTTTGCATATATTTTAATAGTTCAATGCATATTAACTGTCTAAAAATAGATAAGGGAAGATATATTTAGGTGCTGAAGATTATAAAGATAGCATTTGCAAGAATTTTTAATTTTTAAAAAAGAGTAGTTCTGTGAAGACTTGTTGAATACAATACTGAAACAATATTCCCATCACAAACAGCTGTTGTAAATTGTTTTTTAATATTAACTACTATATTTTATTCTTGCTTAAGACTAATATTTATCCAGAGAGATAATGGAAAGTTGCAAAAACACATAATAGAAATCTATAATCACTAAAGACGTATTATGAACCACAGTTTTAAGAAAGGACAGCTGATTAATTCACTCAGGAAATATTTATTTTGGGCAGACTGTATTGATGGCTCTGGTTCAAATTGCTATAAAGTCAACAGAAGTATTCTTAACAAAGGCTATTTTAGCCATAATGAAAATGCTTGACTGAAATTCTTAAAAGGCTATGAAAAGTTTAAAGATCAGCTTTAACATGAATAAGCAGAGCTATGTATATTCTAAAGTTCAGTTTGATATAGTATTACCTGTGTTGCCAGCAGCAAGTTTCCCACAGATTACATCTTTCCATTCTCTCCACTTTTTTCGCATTCCAACTGCTAAGACATTTGTCCAGGCCACTATCATCTCTTGCCTAGATTAATGCGACAGTTGCCTCACTCATTCTCTGCCTCCAGCCTTGTGCAGTCACTTCTCTGCCTGCAGTCTTGCACAGTTTCCATGCTGCAAACAGCATGAGCTTTCTGAAGTGTTAATCCCTTGCTTATTACCTCATTCTCCCCATTGCTTTTGGAATAAAGTTCACACTCTTAAAAACAACATGCAAGACCCCTGGTAACATTTGCGACCTCATATTACTCACTCCATCATGGACTATGCTGCAGCCATGCTGAGCTGCTTTCTGTTCTCCAAATATGCCATGCCCTCTCTCGCCCCTGGATCTGGGTAGATACTTTTCTGGCTGACCAAAAAGTCCACTTTCCCTCTCATCCCCTCTCTTTGTTCCCTGTCCTCACTCTTCATGCTTGAAATTAATTGCTCCCTGTAGGAACTTTTCTAGATTCTCCTTAACTGCTACCCCAAGGTTAAGTGGTCCTCCTGGCTTCTTCTGAGGCATTGCCTTGAATGGATACTCAGTACCTTGAGGCCCACTGACCTTATATCACCAACACCAAACATATACCCAGGCCATAGTAGACAATAAATATGTTTAATTAAATGAATGGTTAAGTACACATACCAGGATGAAACCCTGTACTATTTTTTTTTTTTTTTTTGGTACACTCTGTCACCAAGGCTGGAATGCAGTGTTTCAATCATAACTCACTGCACACTTGAACTCCTGAACCCAAGTGATCCTCCCACCTCAGTCTCCTAAGTAGCCAAGAAAACAGGTACATGTTACCATACTGGTTACTTGTAAAAAACTTTTTGAAGAAACGAGGGTCCCACTACATTGCCAAGGCTGGTCTTGAACTCCTGGCCTCAGGCAATCCTCACCTTAGCCTCTTAAAGTGCGTTTATTAAATGTTGTGATTGAACTGAAAATATATTTATTCTTTGGTCTGTAGAACCCATCTTTTTTTTTTTTTTTTTTTTTTTTTTGAGATGGAGTTTCGCTCTTGTTACCCAGGCTGGAGTGCAATGGCGCAATCTCGGCTCACCGCAACCTCCGCCTCCTGGGTTCAGGCAATTCTCCGGCCTCAGCCTCCCAAGTAGCTGGGATTAC
>CAUYOR010058682.1:0-37596 GCA_963573925.1 Callimico goeldii | reverse complement strand
AAAGTTATGACTTAAATCTTCAAAGCAAGCTGATAGTAAAAATTGCTTTGTTTATGTCTTTCCTGCACCTGGACCCTTGATATGGTATTTACAATACTGCTCGTGACTTAATGATTTATAATGTAGCCTGTGATTTTCTTGTGAAACTCCTGCCCTAGATAAATAGCTTCTTTTAAACTTTTAAACTTAGATATTGCACCCAGACTCTTGTGACTGATAATTGCACCTCCCGCTTTAACCTGATTATGTATCTCCCTGTTCCCAGCATATTTATCCAAAATATGGTGACTTGTAATTGTATTGTAAAACTTTCTGTTCCCATGGAACACTGATCCCATGATGTAAACACTTCTACTTGTAATGTATATAATCAGACCCTAGCATCTGACTTCTCAACCCTCCAGACCCCGTCTGTTCTTTCTTCTCCTCCGCGCACCCCCTCTCTAGGTTGGGACCCTCTAACTGGCCAAGAGCCCCCCAGCAGACATGCTGGCCCCCACACTAGATAAGAGGAATAAGTCCTAGGGTTCTATAGCAATATAGGGTGACTATAATGAACAATTTATTGTATATTTTCAAACAGCTAAAAGAGTGGATTTTAAATGTTCCCAGCACAAAGAAATAATAGGTATTTGAGGTGATGGATATGCTAGTTACTCTGATTTGATTATTTCATATTGTATACAGGTATTAAAATGTCACACTTTATCCCATAAATATGTACTATTATGTGTTAATTAACAATAGTTATAAAAGGAGAAATAGGTTTGTTTATAAAGATGTCCTACACTTGCAATGAATCACATAAATAATGACTAAATTTGTCTTCTATTTTTTTATTTTTTTGATTGGTCAATACTAACATTGTTTGAGGTCATTTTAAACTTTTGTATTTTCTCTGAGCAATGCTTTCTAATTCAAATGAAGTTACTGAGTGTGCTGTAAAAATTGTCCTCCTTTGTCACTAGAAAAATTTTTGTCTTATAGTCTACTTTATTGGATATTGATATGGCCACTTCAGACCTCCTTTAGCTACCATTTTCACAGTGTATCTTTTTCCAACCTCTTACTTTCCTCTGTTTGTGAATTTTAATCTAGTGTGTCCTTTATAGACAGCATGTAGTTGGATCATAATTCTTTACTATATTTTCAGTTTGTGCCTTTGGCTTGGAAAGTTTAGTCTGTATACATTTTATGTAATTACTGATAAAATAGGAAGCATTTTTTTGTTTTTTGAAAAATATAATAGCAGGGCGCAGTGGTTCATGCCTGTAATCCCAGCACTTTGGGAGGCCAAGGCAAGTGGATCACTTGAGGTCAGGAGTTTAAGACCAGCCTAGCCAACATGGTGAAACCCCATCTCTTAAAATTAGCTGGGCATGGTAACGTGTGCCTGTAATCCCAGCTATCTGGAAGGCTAAGGTAGGAGAACTGCTTGAACCTGGTAGGCAGAGGTTGCAGTGAGCCAAGATTGTGCCATTGCACTCCAGCCTGGATGAGAAAAGCAAAACTATGTCTCAAAAAATATATACACATATATATAATAATATATATTAATATATATAGTATATATTATATAATGTTAATATATTGTAAATATAAATATATATACTATTATTAATACATAATATATACTATAATATATACCTATGTGATATATAATAAATATATAATATATTATTTTGTATATTATATATTAATATAAAATATATATAATATATATTACTATATAATATATATTTATATTGTTATATATAATATATATTATGTTAATATATGTTATACATGTTATATATGTTATGTATAATATGTTATATATATTAATACTATAACATATGTAATATATAAATAATATATATTATTAATATATGTTATATATTATATGTTATATATAATATATAATAAATATATAATATATATTATGTAATATATGAATATATATTATATAACAAGAGTGAAAATTAGTGCAGTCATATAGAAATCAGTTGTATTTTATATAATAGACTATATATTAATATTTAATGTTATATACTCTATATTAATATATATTGTCCATTATATAATATATAATAATGCATGTTAATTTGTATAACATAATAATGGAAGCAATTTTAGTATATATATATAATAATTTCTGTCCCTTTTATTCATATCTTCTATTTTGTTAAATATCATTCTCATGTATTCCTGCTTTTTTTGTATGTCTCATGATTTTTTGTTGAAAGCTGAACATTTTAAATATTATAATATTGAATCTCTTGCAGTCAGATCCTTCTCTCCTCAAAGTGTGTTGTTGTTTTCACTGTTGGCTTAATGACTCTCCTGGATCAATTCTATAAAGTCTGTATTCTTTGTTGTGTACTGTGACTAAAGTTTCTGCTCATTTAACTTAGCAGTCAGCTAACGTTTGGATGGAGATTTCCTTAAATACTTTGAATCACAAATCTTCCACACTTTGCCAAAGGGCTCTGAGTGAGTGTTGGGGCGTACTTTCAATGCCTCAGCAGTTTGCAACTTCACCTGAGCCCTAACTTCCTACTCTCAGAGTGTATTAGTTTTAGCCAGAGGTGACAAATTAGGGCCTGCAAGTGTTTCCTGGGCATGCCCCCTCCAGCTGCTGCTAGATTGCTGGTTTTCACAGCTACTATGATTTTGGGGGTGCTCATTTTCAAAGACTACTGCAGAACTGGAGCAATGGGGATGAAAATAAAGCAAGTTCCAATAACACAGCGTTTACCATTCTTACTGGGATTCAGCCAATTTTCTTTTTAAAAAATTTTTAGTTTTAATTTTTATGGGTACATACTAGGTATGTATACTTATTGGGTACATGAGATGTTTTGATACAGACATACAATGTGAAATAATCACATCATGAAAAATGGAGTATCCATCCCCTCAAGCATTTATCCTTTGTGTTACAGACAATCCAATTATATTCTTTTAGTTATTTTTAAATGTACCATCAAGTTATTATTGACTATAGTCACCCTGTTGTGCTATCAAATACTTGGTCTTATTCATTCTATTTTTGTTGTAGCCATTAACCATCACATCTTCCACCCACCAACCACACTGTCCTTCCCAGCCTCTGGTAAGCCATCCTTCTATTCTCTATGTCCATAAGTTCAATTGTTTTAATTTTTAGATCTCAGAAATAGGTGAAAATGTGTGATGTTTGTCATTCTGTGCCTGGCTTATTTCACTTAATATAGTGATCTCCAGTTCCATCCATGTCGTTGCTAATAACAGGATCTCATTCTTTTCTTTGAGATGGAGTCTTGCTCTGTTGCCCAGGCTAGAGCGCAGTGGTGCAATCTCGGCTCACTGCAACCTCCATCTCCCAGGTTCAAGTGATTCTCCTGCCTCAGCCTCCCAAGTAGCTGGGATTACAGGCACACACCACCACACCCGGCTAACTTTTATGTTTTTAGTAGAGATGGGGTTTGACTAGATTGGCCAGGCTGGTCTCAAACTCCTGACCTCAGGCAATCTACCGACCTTGGCCTCCCAAAGTGCTGATATTACAGGTGTGAGCCACTGCACCCAGCCAGATCTCATTTTTTTTTATGACTGACTACTACTCCATTGTGTATATGTATCATTTTTTTTTCTATCCATTTATCTGTTGATGAACCCTTAGGTTGCTTCCAAATGTTGGCTATTGTGAACAGTACTGCAACAAACATGGGAGTGCAGATTATCTCTTCGGTATACAGATTTCCTTTCTTTTAGGTATATACCCAGCAGTGGGATATCTGGATCATATGTTAGCTCTATTTCTAGGTTCTGAGGAACCTTCAAACTGTTCTTTATACTGGTTGTACTAATGTACATTCCCACTAACAGTGTACTAGTGTCCCCTTTTGTCTATTTTCTCTTCAGCATTTATTTTTGCCTGTCTTTTGGGTATCAGCCATTTTAACTGGTGTATTGTATTAGCCTGTTTTCATGCTACTAATAAAGACATACCCAAGACTGAGTAATTTATAAAGGAAAGAGGTTTAATTGACTCACAGTTCAGCATGGCTAGGGAGGCTTCACAATCATGGCAGAAGGCAAAAGTGGAGCAAAGGCACATCTTACATCGTGGCAGGCAAGAGAGCATGTGTAAGGAAACTGCCCTTTATAAAACCATCAAATTTCATGAGACTTACTATCGCAAGAACAACATTGGAGAAACCTGCCCCCATGATTCAATTACCTCCCACCGGGTCCTTCCCATGACACATGGGGATTATGGGAGCTACAATTCAAGGTGAGATTTGGGTGGAGACATAGCCAAAGCATATCATTCTGCCCCTGGCCCCTCCCAAATCTCATGTCCCCATGTTTCAAAACCAATCATGCCTTTCCAACAGTCCCCCAAACATCTTAACTCATTCCAGCATTAACTCAAAAGTCCAAGTCCAAAGTCTCATCTGAGACAAGGTAAGTCCCTTCTGCCTATGAGCCTGTACAATTTAAATCAAGTTAGTTACTTCCTAGATAACATGGGGGTACAAGCATTGGATAAATGCTTCCATCCCAAATGGGAGAAATTGGCCAAAAAAAGAGACCACAGGCTCCATGGTCTGAAATCTTATAGGGAAGTCATTAAACCTTAAAGTTCCAAAATTACCTCTGATGCCATGTTTCTCTTCCAGGGCATGCTGATGCAAGAGGTGGAATACCACGGCCTCGGGCAGCTCCTCCCCTGTGGGTTTGCAGAGTATAGCCCCCTTCTGGCTGATTTCACAGGCTGGCATTCAGTGTCAGCAGCTTTTCCAGCTGCATGGTGCAAGCACCATTCTGGTGTCCACCAAACTTTTCCAACCTCCACCTGTTACCCAGTTCTAAAGTCACTTTTACTTTCTCAAGTGTCTTTATAGCAGCACTTCACTGTTGGTAGCAATGTACTGTATTATTAGTCTGTTCTCACGCTGCTAATAAAGACTTACCCAAGACTGGGTAACTTATAAAGGAAAGAGGTTTAATTGATTCACAGTTCAGCATGGATGGGGAGGCCTCACAATCATGGCAGAAGACAAAGGAGG
Organism: Callimico goeldii; assembly: GCA_963573925.1. NCBI lineage: Eukaryota > Metazoa > Chordata > Mammalia > Primates > Cebidae > Callimico > Callimico goeldii. Next base: position 32,560 of record CAUYOR010058682.1, on the reverse strand, counting down.
AACAAAAGCACATCACAATAATGGCAGAAGACAAAGGAGGAACAAAGGCACATCTCACGTGGCAAAAGGCCAGAGAGCATGTGCAGGGGAACTGCCCTTCATAAAACCATCAGATCTTGTGAGACTTATTCACTATCATGAGAACAGTACAGGAAAAACTACCCCCATCATTCAATTACCTCCCACCGGGTCTGTCCCACAACACGTGGATTATGGGAGCTACAGTTCAAGCTAAGATTTGGGTGAAGACACAGCCAAACCATATCAACCAAGGTAACTACAAATCATTGTAGTTTTGATTTGCATTTCTCTGATTATCAGTGATACTGAGGACCTTTATATATGCCTGCTTGCCATTTGTATGTCTTCTTTCAATAAATGTCTATAAAAATCTTTTGCCCATTTTTTTTATCAGATTGTTTGATTTTTTTCCTGCAGATTTGAGCTCCTTATGTATTCTGGTTCTGAATCCCTAGTCAGGTGGGTAGTTTGCAAATATTTTCTCCCATTCTTTACTTTGTTGATTGTGTCCTTTGCTTTGGAGAGCTTTTGAACATGATGTAATCTCCTTTGTCCATTTTGCTTTGGTTTCCTGTACTTGTTGGGTATTGCCTAAGTAATTTTAGCCCAGATCAATATCCTGGAGATTTTCCCAATGTTTTCTTGTAGGAGTTTTAGTTTGAGGTCTTAGATTTATTAATCCATTTTGATTTGATTTTTATATATGGTGAGAGATAGGAGTCTAGTTACATTCTTGTGCATATGGCTATCCAGGTTTCTCAGCACCATTTATAGAGAAGACTGCCTTTTCCCTATGTATGCTCTTGACATCTTTGTCAAAAATGAGTTCACTCTAACTGCGTGGATCTGTTTCTGGGTTCTCTATTCTGTTCTATAGGTCTATGTGTCTGTTTTTATGCCATTATGCTTTAGGGAGCACCCAGCCCCATAATGTTATGGTTCTTGCAGTCTCGTAGAGGTGCCACACCTTGATAGTCTTGGACAGGATCTGGGAGAATTATCTGAATTACCAGGCAGAAGTTCTTGCTCTCTTTTGTTATGTTCTCCCTGCAAAATAGAGTCTCTGTTCTGACCCACCTAGAGCTACAGCTGTTGTGACATGAGTACCCCTGTGGCCACCACCATTATGACTGTGCTGGGTCAAATCAAAAACAAGCAGAGGACTGGATCTGTAACCACTTTCTGGCTATTTCCTCTATTTTCTCAGGGCTCTGGGGCTCTATAATCAGCAGGTGGCAAAGCCAGCCAGGCCTGTGTCCTTCCCTTCAGGTTGCCAAGTTCTCCCTAGCCCTGGGTGGGTCCAGATGTGCTGCCAGAGTCAGGGAGTAGAATCAAAAACCTTAAATTCAATCTGGTGTTCTGTAATACTGTGGCTGAGCTGGCACTAAAGCCGCAAGACACAGTTCTTGCTACTCTTCCTTCCCCTTTTCAAAGGCAGAGTGGCGTCACCGTGTAGCCACAGTCACTGTAAATGATGGGGAATTCTGTGAGACTACTGCCAATTTTCCCTTAAGACTCAAGGGCTCTTAAGTCAGATTGTGGTAAATGCTGCCTGACCTGAAACTCACCATTCAGGGCAGTGGGCACTCTTCTGTCCCATGGCAGGGCCAAAGATGTCATCCAAGGGTAAAGTCCTGGAATCAAAGACTCCAAGAGCTCACTTGGTGCTCTACCCAACTGTGGCCAAGCTAGTACCTAAAGTGAAAGACAAAGTCCCCTTTCCTTAGTACTTAGGGAGTGCTAAGTGCTCTCTGTACCACCCTGCTGCTGCTGTGGATAGGTGGGGTTGATGAGGTAGGGGTAGTATTGGCAATTCATAGTTAAAACCAGGTACTATGAGGGCTCACCTGATTTTTCATTCTTAAGAGAGTGTTTTCTCTGTGTAAATAGGTTTTTTTTTTTTTTGGCTAACAATGTTTTGGGGGTTGATTTTGTTTTTAATTGATACTAATTGTTCATATTTATGGGGTACTGTGTGATTTTTTAACTTTATTTAAAGTTCTGGGGTACATGTGCAGGTTTGTTGTTGTCCAGATTATTTCATCACCCAAGTGTTAAGCCTAGTATCCATTAGTTATTTTTCCTGATCCTCTCCCTCCTCCCACTCTCCACCCCCCATTTGACTCCAATGTGTGTTGTTCCTCTGTGTATTCCCATGTGTTCTCATCATTTAGCTCCTACCTAAAAGTTGAGAACATGTAGTATTTGGTTTTCTGATCCTGTGTTAGTTTGCTATGGATGATTGCCTCCAGCTTTATCCATGTCCCTGCAAAGGACATCATCTCATTCTTTTATATGGCTGATAGTATTCCATAGTGTATATCTACCACATTTTCTTCATCCAGTCTATCACTGATGGCCATTTGGGTTGATTCCATGTCTTTGCTATTGTGAATAGTGCTGCAGTGAACATATGTGTGCATGTGTCTTTATAATAGAATGCTTTATGTTCCTTTGGGTATATACTCAGTAGTGGGGTCGCTGGGTTTAATGGTATTTCTGTCTTTGAGGAATTGCCACACTGTCTTCCACAATGGTTGAACTAATTTATACTCCCACTAACAATGTATAAGCATTCTTTTTTCTTGGCAACCTCACCAGCATCTGTTATTTTTTGACTTTTTAATAATATCCATTCTGACCGGTGTTAGATGGTATCTCATTGTGGTTTTGATTTGCATTTCTCTAATGACCAGTAATGTTGAGCTTTTTTTCATGTGATTATTGGCCGCATGTATGTCTTCTTTTGAAAAGTGTCTGTTCATGTCATTTGTCCACTTTTTAATGGGGTTGTTTGTTTTTTCTTGTAAATTTGTTAAGTTCCTTATAGATGCTACATATTAAACCTTTGTTCAGATGCATAGTTTGCAAAAATTTTCTCCCATTCTGTGGGTTGTCTGTTTACTCTGTTGATAGTTCCTTTTACTATGCAAAAGCTCTTTAGTTTAATTAGATACCATTTGTCAATTTTAACTTTTGTCGCAATTGCTTTTGGTGTCTTCATCATGAAATCTTTGCCTGCGCCTATGTCCTGAATGGTATTGCCTAGGTTGTCTTCCAGGGTTTTGATAGTTTTGGGTTTTACATTTAAGTGTTTAATCCATCTTGAGATAATTTTTGTATATGATATTAAAAAGGGATCCAGTTTCAATCTTGTGCATATTCCTAGCCAGTTCAGTTATCCAAGCACCATTTATTGAATAGAGAATCATTTCCCCATTGCTTATTTGTGTCAGGTTTGTTGAAGATAGTGTAGTTTTAGGGGTACAGTCTTATTTCTGGGTTCTGTATTCTGTTCCATTGATCTATGTGTCCGTTCTAGTACCAGTGCCATGCTCTTTTGGTAACTGTAGCCCTGTAGTATAGCTTGAAGTTGGGTAGTGTGATGCTTCCAGCTTTTTTTTTTTTTAGACAATTGTTAAATTGGTGTCCTTATAGGGGGGATGATCAGTGGAACCTTGTACTCCACCATCTTGCTCCCAAACACTTTTCTTAAATCAACAATTCTCAAGTTGTTGAAAGCCTTGGGTTAATTTCCAGAGTTCTAAAAGAATTGGTTTTGACATTTTTTGCCAGTTTTCTCATTCCTTTTCTGGAGGAGCAGATTTTTAAAGTCTTTACCATTCCAGAAGTGCTTCTTTAGTTACAGACTTGAGGGGAAATACATTGGGGTCAATTTTGGACTAATTAAATAAAACTTGTCTTTGAGATACCCAAGAGGAGATACCCAGTATATATTTAAATATATGTATTTGTGACAGATGCAATGGTTAACATTTCTTTTAGGACTTCAGATGAAGAGTTGAGTTCATCATATTTCTCAGCTCATTGCATATTAATGTCATTGGTTTGTGCAAAGCCTCTCTCTGGTAGTTATTCAAGTATGTATGTATGTATAATTACTCATACGACATTTCCATTCTTCCCTTCCATATGCAATTATTCCAATATGTTAATATATATCTTTTGGCTTAGTAAGTGTTCTCCCAAGATTTGTGTTGTTGTTTTATGTTCAAGTTTTGTGTGTGGTCAACAAAATGTTGTATCATGTGTGTTCACACACAAACACACCTACAACACACACACATCTGAAGGGTTGTCAAACTTCATTGCACATTGGAATCCCCCGGATAGTTTTAATCTAATGTCTCACTTGTAGCTCATACCAAAAAAATCAGACTCTATGATGGGACCCAGGCATTATAGTTCTTAAATTATCCCAGGTGATCTCAATGCACAGCCAAAGTTTGAGAACCAATGATATATATCATTATTTTTTTTACTTTTTTAAAAACTCAGCACTGTTTTAAAGATATGTTCATGTTTCTTCTTGTGTATCTAGTCCAGAGATTAGCAAACATTTTTTTGTAAGGGATCACATAGTAAACGTTTTTGGCTTTGCAGGTCATGTGGTCTCTGTTGCAACCCAAATCTGCTGTTGTAGTATGAAAACAGCCATAGATGTCTGGGCATGGTGGCTCATGCCTGTAATTCCATCACTTTGGGGAGGCTGAGGCAGGTGGATCACAAGGTCAAGAGATTGAGACCACCCTGGCTAACCCAGTGAAACCCCGTCTCTATTAAAAATACAAAAAATTAGCCAAGTGTGGTGGTATGTGCCTGTAGTCCCAGCTAGTCGAGAGGCTGAGGCAGGAGAATCGCTTGAACCTGGAAGGCAAATGTTGCAGTGAGCTGAGATCGTGCCACTGCACTCCAGCCTAGGCTGCAGAGCAAGACTCCATCTCAAAAAAGAAAAAAGAAAAACAGCCATAGACAATACATAAAGAAACAGACATAGCCACTTTCTAATAGAACTTTATTTATAAATTATTTAGAAACAAAAAGACAAAACCAAGAGGTGGGCCACATTTGGCCCATGGGCCATAGTTTGCTGACCTCTGATGTAGTCATTTGTTTCCAGTTACTGAGGCATCTCCATGGGGTACATCTACTACATTTACCTATCCTCTCTTCTAGAGGTTAGTTTGCTTCAAATTCTTCACTATCACAAGTTATATTGCAATGAATATAAATCCGCTCGTCTGCTCATATCCTTACGGCCCCATACAAGTTATTTGGGATTTGCTGGACTATAGGGCATCAATAACAGTAACTTTGACTATATACTTCTAGGTCTTTCCAGAATAGCTGTACCAGTTCACACTCCCACCAGCAGAACATAAGGATTCCTGGATCCTCACATCCATATCAACACTTGACATTATCTAGCTGTCTAAATTTTGCCAGTTTAACAGTTTAATTTGCATTTCTGATTGTAATATTTTGTTTATTTATGTGATTATCTGGTTAATAACTGTCTCCCACAAAATTCTATACATACTCCATGAGGGCAAACACCTTATCTGGTTTTGCTCACTCTTTTATTTCCAGTACCTGGCATAAACCTGGCAGGTAGTAGGTATTTCATAAATATTCGTGGAACAAGTAGATGGATATGTGAGCGAATGAGTAACACCTCTGTGTTAGTCATACAAAACCACTCATTTTTTATTGATAGGTTTGAACTGATGACTTGAGGAAAGGGAACCTGTTTCAAGTAGCAGGATTCCTGACCTCAGGAGGACTTATACTTTGGGAAAGAGGCCAAAACTATCCTTATATTCTACTTATTCATAAAATATTTAAGCATTTATGCTATGTTCCAGGCATTATGAACAATGGTGAGCAAGACAGCAACAGTCCTACCCTCGGGGAGCCCACAGTGTGATGGAGATGTCAACTAGTTGGACAAAATATTGTCATACAGTGAGAGGAATGGTATGATTGGGTAAGCGTCAGATACTCTGGAGGCTCTCAGCAGGTGTCCCCTAACCTAATCTAGTGGGAGTTAAAAATACAAGATGACTCCTTATGAATGCCCAGAGAATTTCCCTGGCAGTGGGATGTTAAAGGAACTCGGGGAATCATAGAAAAGAACAGTAATATTCTAGCAGTGTAATACAAACAAGCTTAGATGTGTCTTCAAGATCTTCTGTAAATAGTAGAGTTATTGACAGGAATTTAAGATAGTTATACTTAAATCCCCCTTCTCCAATTGTTCTATTTTTGACTCCTAGAGAGGAATTGCTGGAGTGGATCGGTTTTACTTTATTAGCTGAAAAATAAACATCTCCAGATTCTCTGAAATGTAAAGGCTACCATGCTTCTTTGACCAATGGCTGATACGATCAGTAATGAATACAAAATCTTCAGTAAACCGTAGCTGGTCTCTTGCCATTTTGAAAGTTTAACGCTGCGTTTTCCAGATTCCTGGAAAAAGCAGAGTTGAAATTCAATGGCTTTAATTTGCTTATTGGGCACTCACTCCGTCATCCCCACCACGTACATCCATGCCCTGAAGAATTTCACTAAGTATTATCAGGGATTTTAAAGTCCATAAAACCTACAGTTTCCAAACAACAACAATTACTTCAGCTACCCTTGCTTATTCTTTTTTCTCTTTCTGCATCATTTATTTTCATCTCTCCCTCCCCGTTTTTTTTCCTTTTCCCCCATAACAGTGTTAGGAACAAAGACTGATATTTATTTATGTATTATTTATGTTTCATTGTATGATTGGAAGAAAGCTGCAGGCATCTGGTCCATACCCCACATTGTTAGAGACAGAACTTGGGTCCAGAAGGTTAGCCAACCTGTCTACAGTCTCACTGCCTGTGTTTATTCTCAGCGGTGGTGGGAGGTGGAGGAGAGAATCAGGATAAATATTAAAGAACAGTTCTAGATAAGGTAACAAGAGTTAAGAAAACTACTCGCCCAGAAAATTAAAAGCAACAACAAAGAGCACACAGATGGCAGTATTCCGTCAACCCTCTATATTTTCTTGCTTATCTTTGAGGACTGCCATAAAATCAATAGTTCCTGAGCCCTATTACACTCAGGACAATGTGAGCATGGCTGAGCACTGATGTCTTCCCTGGTCTTAGGGTTATTCTGTTACCACTCTTCTTCCTTCCTGTCCTATACCATTTTCTGCCCTTCTCTGTCCTGCTCTGTGATCTTGGAGGAGGATCTCCACGGTCTGCATCACCAGACTCCCTTACCACCACGCCTTTAGTTGAGCTCAGTCAGCAGAGGCACAGGCATGAGATAGAACAAAAGGAAAACAGGTAGACGTACTTCTTCCCACCCCTGCCTTCTCAGACAATGGCTGAGATCTTCTGTGACTATAGCACCATTAGGCGGCCCCTCCCACCTCTATGTGACAGCTTACAAGGGGCTCTGTTTTTTTCTGTGTTCTCCTCAAGCTTTCAGATGGTAAAAACCTCCTGCTGTGCTAGTCTCTGTGTGCCTCAACGCCTCTTATTTGTTCTTATAACCCAGTTGTGGTCTCTTTAAGTTTCTTCATTTGAACCTTCTGAGTCGAATTCTATTTTCTATTGGAATCCAAACCGATATGATGATTCTCTATCTTACAGTACTTTCATCAGTAGTACTAGATATAGAACAGTACTTATAGAAATTTAGTGAGTGGGCCGTGCACAGTGGCTCAGGCCTGTAATCCCAGCACTTTGGGAGGCTGAGGTGGGCAGATCACAAGGTCAGAAGTTCAAGACCAGACTGGCCAACATGGTGAAACCCCATTTCTACTAAAAAATACAAAAATTAGCTGGGCATGATGGCTCGTGCTTGTAATCCCAGCTACTTGGGAGGCTGAGGTAGGAGAATTGCTTGAATGGGGACCAGGGAGGTGGAGGTTGCAGTGAGCCAAGATTTCACCACTGCACTCCAGTCTGGGCTACAGAGCAAGACTCCATCACAAAAAAAAAAAAAAAGAAAAGAAATTTACTGAATGAAGAACAAAAATATTGATCTAACAGCCTCATTACAGAAATGGGAAAGACATAAATATACACACAGGGATGTAAGTCCCCGAACCCAGTAAACAAGAACAGAATCAACCCCATATGTACAGAGACAGGTACAAGATGCATATAAGTAGGAAATCAGGAGATAAACATGCTTCTCTGAACCTCCGTTCCCACCACAGTGTGATTCACAAGTGCCTGCTTGTGCTGTGAGCTCTCCCATAGGGCAAGATCATCATAACACAATGTCACCCCAGGGGGTGCCTGCATTTTAGCTTGCCTGTTGCTGTGGAAAAGACTTGCTGCTTTGTGTTTCATTTGATGAAGGTAATGCTTCCTTATCGGAAAATCATTCCATTCTAAGGTACTTTATGTTTTCCTGTTTCTCCAAAGTCTGTCACTTCCTACATGGTGTATATCTGTTTCCTTTTGTCATGGTTCAGAGGAAATACCACATTTCATGAAGATTTCATTTAGAAGAAGGAAAAATAGCAGTTTTAATACTGTAGGTATTTTGTTGTTGTTTTCCGAAGCAACATAGTGAATCTCATACATGATGGGCAAATGCTCCTCTCTCTGTGACCTCCTGGGGCACGTGCCCATGAACTAGGTGATGAGCCTTTTTGTAGACAGATACTCTTCTTTCATTCTGTCTTTATATAGTGGAGTGTGTATCTTCAGCCACTCGTAGCTTAGTGCATTTTCAGTCTTCTTTTAGCCACTGTACTAAACTGAAGCACAAAGAGCTCTTCATAATATCTTCCCATTATGGATTTGGAGCACTTTTCCATGGCTGTGTTTTGGAGGGCCCAGAAAAGCTCATTTCACTGGTGTCCAGGGATATGCTATTAGCAATCACTCAAGAAAGTCCACAGGGCAAAGGCTCTTCTAAAGCATTAGGGTTTTACCTCTCTTAAATTCTTCAGGTAATATAAATGAGAAGAAAACTCTGGGAACCCCCAAAGGAGGGCCTCTTGTATTACTGTAATATATACAAATTTAATTTAACTGCACTTCAGAATTCATTTATTCGTTCCCTTAACAAAAATATATTAGGCATTTACTGTGTGCCTGACACTAGGCCGGGTATGAACAACATTTAAAGTCAAAAAGGAATGGCCTTGGTCCTCAAGAAGTTTATAGCCCTGTGGCTTATCTGTTCACCACCATTTAAAGGCAACCCCAGAATACAAATAACCTTCCTGGACTTATTTCTTAAGTTGTTCCACTTGTTTTATCACAGGCCATAATAGGTGGTGTTGTACATTGCAATTTTATCTTTTTATTTTATTTAAACACCACAACTACTCTGTGAGGTCAATCCAGTTAGTATCATATCCCCCATTTTATAAGTTAGGACTGAGATACTATGTAAGCCCGAAGGTTTGCCCTGCAGTCACAGTTGAGAGAAGCCAGGCCCTGAATCTCACTTGGGAAAAGCCTTTGCTTTCTCCACTTTCCCATTGTCTTGAACCTGGCCTCTGTTACTATTTTCTCTATGTGTTCATCTTGTTCATCACCTAGAAGACCTTAAGCCCCTAAAGGCTCAGTGTCGTATATTCTTTGAACTACTCAAAACATTTAACACAATGTTGAACATATTGTTAATCCATATGGATTGGGTATATTGATTTAGCAAGATTTAAGCTAAACTTTAAGATACGCTTGAAAGAACTGACAAGGTAGTTCAAGCTCACCTCTCCAGGACCTACATATTTAAAAGAGCATCGGCATTGACTTCTTCCTTTCAAAATGACATTCTTCTGGATGGGTTTAATATACTGTGGGTTAGGATTATTGGGAGAGGATGAGACCACTACCTGGGAGAGTTAATGGCTGAAGATCTTACTCATATTCTTCATTGGAAGTAATTCTCGAGTGGCTTAACCAGGCCCTGGATTTCACTGGGGAGATTATAATTTTAATTTAACATATCCTGCCATACAGTGTGCGAAATATGCAGCCAGCAGCGATCGCTATGAGATGAAAGCCCAGTTGTATTTATTTTAAGAGACTTGTGGTTCTTTGCCAAAGCCAACATTCCTGGGCAGTGAATAGACTGAGTGAATCATTCAAAGTAGGTGAAAGGTCACAACCCTGAAAAAAAAAAAAGAAGAAAGCTGAAAGCTTTTCCTGTCAAATGGCAGCCTTTGAAAAGGCATTTATAAAGCAAAATCTATTATGGAAATAGGTCTTTTCAAGATGAACCTTCTGCCTTTAGATCCTAAAGTCCTCTTCTTTAGCTCCAGATAATTAGCCCTGATGTTATTCACCTTTCCTGGAAATCACGGCAGAGAAATACTCTAGTTCCTATCTCTGGCTCTGGACAATACCCTCATTGAAGAATAGAACAGTATCCATGTTCTTGAGGGCCATGTAGACACTTTATTTGTGAGAAGCAGGCTCAAATACTGCCCAAGACTTTGGTGAGTGTCAGACAAATCTTCATTGCCAACACTGGATTCCTTATGTATGAAGCATTATGGAATATCAAAAAGGGCCAGGCATGACAAAGGCTCAGGATATGACAACTATTTGTTAAGCACCTACTATGTATCAGGCATCTGTTTAATCCTCTCTCATCCAATAATATGGGTATTTTAAATTCCAGCTTAACAGATGAGGAAACTGAAGTTTGTAGAACTGAATTCATGTAGTTGGTTAATGATCAAGATAAGATTCAAAAATGAGTAGGATGAAAAGAACCCCTTCTATTACCACCAACTAAAATAGTGGAATGAAAAAGAGTATGCAGTTCATTCTCTGACTATATGAAATGCAACTTCTATCTTTATATGAAAGACAAACAACAAACAAACCAAATCCTGCTATTCACTATACTGTAGAATATCAGGATGGAAGATTCCTTCTGTGAGCCCAGCCTTAAGAGAAATCAAAAGGAAACAAATCACAAAAGATACCAACGTTGGGCCTGTGAGTGAACAGGGCTAGAAATTCGAACTCCAGTGACATGCCATGCATAGCAGAAATCCATCGCAGTTATCCCTTGAGATATCCCTTGAGATGAAATGGTGGAGTTTCCAGAGGCTCCATTGAAAATACAGGGCTTCTGGAAGGGGAACTCAATAGGCTGTATCAGATTTTCCCTAAATTGTTTTATTTGGTAATTAGTCATCTTATGGAGCAGGAAGGACCTGGCCGAGGGCCCAGTGGGATGGAGCCCAGTGGGATAGATTGGCATACCTCACTGAAACTGGGTGTGATGGGAAATTCTAGGGCAGGAACAATTCAGGGAAAGCAGTTCCAGGTGGAGGGCAGTCCTTGGGCAGCAGGAAGGCCCCTTCTGAGTGCTGGAGTACAGAGCTCTAGAAGGGAGTCCCAAGTAGAAACATGGAAGTTAAATTCACCAGAGCTCATTTGTGGGGGGCAGCAGTGAGGGTGAGCAGTTGGGAAACATCTTTTAAACGTTCACATCTAGGCTGTCAATTGAGTTTTGGTGGTGACAGGGTGTGTATTGTGTGTTCACACACGTGCAGGCAAAATTTTCTTTTAATGAATATTTTGTCAGAGCCTTCACTTTCCCTTTCATTACCTCTTCAGTGGATATGTTAGGGAACCCTATATACTGGAAGAGGTTTTTGAGAGCTGTACTTTGCAGAAATATTCTTGGCAAGCCTTGAGTGTAGACGTGGCCTCAGCTGATTATTCTCCAGGGAAACCTGGATGTTCCCTTGGTTTTTGGGTGGGGGATTTGGAGACTTAACACAGAGCTCTATATGAAGGATTCATAGGTTGGCTAGTGAATCCTTCACTAGCATGTGTGTGTTCAGGAGGGGGTTGGGGAAACATTTGGGAGTGATTTTCCTCTGGTCTTTTACGACTTTGGTGGTACCTCCTGTCTTCCTTTGTTTCTCCCCATCTCCCTGACCACTTTCCCCCTATGCCCCATGCCACATCCATGGAAGCAGCGTCTTTTGTAATTTGTTTTCTTTTACCCTTTTCTAAAACCTAGCTGATTGAAGACACTGTCCTAGTCATTTCCAACTCTGCTGCCTCTTCAGCCTATTATGGGCTCTCCTGATTCAGAGCAGAGGTGGATGCTGGCAGGGCACAGGCAGCCCCCAGATAAAGGTTGAGCTGACAGTGGCTGGTTTTACATAATTTGGAGAACAGGCTAGAGAGAGGAGGGCATCAGTCTCTGGTACAGAGCCCTGGAGGGGACAAAGGAGCAGCAGCCACAGCACAGTCTGTGGGGAGGGAAAAAGAGAGTGGATTGTGAAGCTGAGCATCTAGCTTCTGGCCAACCTGTGAACTACAGAGCTGGCTGTAACCAGCTCCATACACACTCCTTCTCTCCTTCTTAGAGAACATACCAAGCAAAGGATGAATATAAGTTGACCATATATATAATTATTGATTATGTGTTTTGCATTTGTTTATGTATTTAATGAACACACGTAGCATTGACTATATCCTAGGCACTATCCTGAGGGCTTTATGAATAATAACTCATTGAATTCATCACAACTATATGAAGCAGCACTAATATTATCATCATTTCACAGATTAGGAAATGAAGTCACAGGTTAGTTCACTTGCTTAAGGTCACACCCTCATTAAGTGGCAGAGCCAGATGCAAACCCCCCCAGAATAATACACTTTGCTATATGACCTCTTTTGCTAGCATGTCAGTGAGAAAATGAAGTGCCTAGCGCTGAATATATCAGATAAAAATAATAATTATTGTTATTATTATTAGCTAGTGCTCTACTCCTATTAATACTTGCAGATGGCTTAAGCACCTGTTAAGAAACAGTTTAGCACAGTTCTAGTTCTGGAAGCCTCAGTTCAAATACTGATACTGCTACTCATGAGCTGTGAGATATTAGATGAGTTACCTAATCTCTCTGTGCCTCGGTTTCTGAATATGCAACATGGAAATGATAGTAGTCTTTACCTCATCGGTTTGTTGTGCATATTAAATAATGTTTGTATAGCACTCGTCAAAGTGCCTGACACACAGTAAGAGCTCAGTAAATACTTGTTCATGTTACTACCTGTTTCAACTGAATTAAATTGATTTTCATTTTTCAGAGCTTGTTTTCATTTAGCCAGACAGTCACTTATTTCCAGAGATTTCCTGGTGATATGGCCTTACATTTATTTGTGGAAATACCAGTATGTTTTAAGCTTGCAGGTGAGTTACTCCACTGAATTTTGAAGTTGATGGGGCAGATATTATCCCCTTGTAAAGGATGTGAAAACTGAGGCCAGAGAGATGAAATAACTAGATCAAGCCTACATAGCCAGCTGCGGTAGGCTTCTGACTAATATTCCAGAGCTCTTTCTCATGTGTGCCCGCCCATACTTACCCACCTTCCCACACACAGACATACCCTTGGGCTCCCTAATCTGGTGTCACCTGACCTAAATTCTTGAATGTCTTGCTGTACACATTAGTAGAGACCTATTTTCTCCATGTGCTTCTTTGGAAGATGATGAAGAAGTAGCCCTCTACAGACTCTGCTCCCTCCTTCTCGCCTTTTCCCTCCATTTCACATTTACTGCTTTAGGGGCTCACTAAAGCCTGCTTCCCAGGGCTAAAAGCCAGATCATTTCCTATGTGGGATTTTCAGAGAATGACAAAGGTAACGGGACTAGAGATTACTTTATCATGAATGTTGTTTTTTATGTCAGTTCTGAGCCCCTATCATGAACCCCACATCTAATTTTGTAGGCAGTGAGTTTGAACTAAATCCAGAGCTTGGCCTTTTACCTTCGGCTCTAAATAGAAGAGATATGAGGACTGATGGATTGGAGAGGATTAGTTGGAGAGTGATGGAGGGGCGGGACTTGGCCTTGTGCTGCACAGAATTCTGCCTTGAGATCCAACCAAGGACTCTGGGAGGAAAAAGAGGTTTGGGTTTCGGGGACATGCCTGTTGCTTCTAGGAGAGCGAATTGGGGTTCCCTTGCATATGATTCCAAATCAGGTTTCATCTTTTTGGCCACAGGACATTTTTTTTTCTTTTTTCTTTTTTCTTTTTTTTTTTTTGAGACAGAGTTTCGCTCTTGTTACCCAGGCTGGAGTGCAATGGCGTGATCTCGGCTCACCGCAACCTCTGCCTCCTGGGTTCAGGCAATTCTGCCGGACATCTTTTTAAGCTCTATGGCTGGATAGTTGCTGCCTGGAGAGGAGGTACTTGCTATAAGCGTCCCAGCACATGGAAAGACTGCTGATTGGTGTCACCTTGTGCTCTCCAACTAGCCCTTGGTCCCTCATGCTGTTCCTATCCCCTGCTTTCTGACGAGTCCTCCCCAAAATACAAATCTTCTTCTATCCCCACACTTGAGTAACTACTGTTTCTCTGGATCTGGCTTTCTGTTTTCTAACCTGGCAAGCAAGTTCTCATAGGGCTTTGTGGTGTCAATAATCATGGACTTGAATGTTACCTTCCTCATGTTAGAGCTTTCTGGAAGCAAAACCTTAATCTGAAAAATTGAAGCTAATGATGGAATTTCAGGCACTGGTATAGACCGCAATGCTTTTCAAATTATTCTACCCAGAATACTTACTCTTCTGCCCACTCATGGAACCAGCTCTGAATTCCTATGTAAACAAAGACATAAGCTTTTGTGATGAAAATCCTAGAGAGGTAGTACAATGTGGTGGTTGCATGTTCTCCCTCATAAGTGAGAGTTGAACAATGAGAACACATGGACATAGGGAGGGGAACATCACACACTGGGGCCTGTTGGGGGTGTGGGGGCAAGAGGAGGGAGAGCATTAGGACAAATACCTAATGCATGCAGGGCTTAAAACCTAGATGATGGGTTGATAGGTACAGCAAACCACCATGGCACATGTATACCTATGTAACAAACCTACACATTCTGCACATGTATCCCAGAACTTAAAGTACAAAAAAAACAAAAACAAAACCCAGGTACTCACTAGGAAAAAAGAAAGATTAATTATCGTTATGTAAGCTGTCTTAAAGTAATAAAGCTTAATAAGTGAAATGAATCCAGGCACTACTAAAATTTTAAGGAAACTCAGAAAAACAATGTGGTGGTTAAGATTAAGGATCAGGGAAGTGAAGTGCATCCCATTCTGTCTAGTGTGTGCCTCTCCGTTCTCCCTGATCTCCCTGATTGCACATTCTGTTTCCTTTCGGTTTCTTCAGACTTGACCCCAAGGTCAGTGACAGGGACTTGGCACAGGTAGGGAACAATCTCTCTGTGTAGCTCACTACAAGCTTCATTGCCTGTGAAGGTGCTCGGTCATAGCCCATGCAGCAACTCTGTGCTTTGTCTGCTGAAAGGATGCCTGCCTGCTTCTGGATAATGATAGAATTTAGTTGTGGTTAAAATTCCCTCCAGTCTTGAGATTCTATGAACCTTCCTGCCTCCCGCCTCTCACCTTCACCAATGACTAGCCCTCCTGAGTGATATTGACAATGGAATGTGAGAGGCAGGTGCTGAAGTTCCCTCACCCTTCGCGTATGCACTGTCTGTGGAGATGAGAGGGAGTTCATAATGCAGAGTCACCTCAGCAGTGAGTGGTTTGGGAGTACTGAGTAGTATTCATTTCAAATGCAAACCTTAATTTGAAAAGGTAGCCTCATAATGAATGTCTCTGTGCCTGGGAGCGTTCTCTGGGATGACCCCATTTTTCGGGGTTGACAGGTGGGAAGAGATACCCAGGACTCAACAGTGACACTTCTTGTGACAGACTGGACAGAAATCAAGCATTCTCCAGAGGCCATAATGTTTATGTTTGTCTCATGAAGTCTGAGAGAGGTGGTAGATTGGCAGAGGGGGGATTACCAGCCACAAGCAACGGGGGGCAATCTGTTCAGCGATCAAGAAGGATGGAGTGACAATAAATCCTTACGTGCATGCTGTGGACAGGAAAACCATGCCCCAGATGGCAGCGTAAACATTTAGTTAGCATCAGACGCTTGGCAGAGGACATTTGGGTCCTTGCTTTCTTCCCCAGGCATCAGAAACTTCCCTCTGAGTGCCCACAGACAGAAGATAAGGCCAGATGCAGTACCCCAAAGGACAGGTAGTGATGCATAGTAAAAAATGAGGGCACTAGATGAGGATTTTAGGTCTAGTCCACTGTTTACCAACTGTGTGACCTTGGGCTGGTCTTTAACCTCTCTGAGCCTTTCTGTCTTCGTCTGAAAGATTATGATATGATTTCTACTTCGTAGGGATACAGTGAGGGCTGGATGAGAATCACAGGTTGTATTCTGCAGAAGTAGAGCCTGCAGTAATAATTCTGTGCCAATGACTTATTAAGATTGTGCCACCCTCCTCCCGAGCACACTGGCGCATGCCTGTAATCCCAGCACTTTTGGGAGTCCGAGGCAGGCGGATCACAAGATCAGGAGTTCGGGACCAGCCTGACCAACATGGTGAAGCCCCATCTCTACTAAAATACAAAAATTAACTGGGTGTGGTGGCGTGCACCTGTCATCCCAGCTACTCAGTGTGCTGAGGCAGGAGAATCGCTTGAACCTGGGAGGCAGAGGTTGCAGTGAGCCAAGATCATACCACTGTACTCCAGCCTGGGCAACAGAGCGAGACTCTGTCTCAAAAAAATAAAAATAAAAAATATATATAACGTGCCTCCATGGGGATCAGTAAGGCAGTGGGGGAAGCAAGACAGGGGTGAGAAGGAAGCTTAAGCAAGTCTCAGCTTCAGCTTGATCCTGCAGAAGAGCTCAACAGGGTACATTATACACTCAGTTGACTCAACTTGGAGGGAGTTGGCTTTCCTTTTGCAGTCAGTTACAGGCCAAAGGCCTGGAGGTAAGGGGTGGAGCTGAATGTAAATGCCCAGGCATTTCCAGTTCTCTGCATCTGAGGAATGGCTCCAGGTATGATGTGGGCTGTTAGAAGCCAAAGGACACTGAAGCTGGGAGAGGAGTTCATAGAAAAAAAAAAATAAAGAATAAAAGGATCTGGACCAGAAACTAAAAACTACATTATCTTCTACAATGAAAAAAATATTTGTATTGGTCAGGGATTCATCATGGATTGCCAAAATCACATGGATCTCCTTTCAACCAGGAACAGAGTACCAGCTCATGCCCCTAAACCTCCATAAGAGAGTAAAATCTTCAACAATCCGTAAGTGATCTCATATTGAAAACCTGGACAAACAAAGGAACGTTTAGGGAAGGTTGTCTAAGGGAAAAGCCATTTCCTCCATGAAGCACACTGTATTCTGTCCTGGAGTGAGACAGAGAATAGGCATACTGAATGGTCCATATTAAGGTAAGCCCTTTCAGAATCACCTTCACTGTGTGGTGCTTGATGCTACGAAAGACCAGCAATGAAAGACAGCTAGAAACACATTGTATTAAGAAACATTAGGTTTGTTGAGTTAGTTGCCGCAGAAGAGACCATGTAGAAGAATCATAAAGCCCTTGGAAAGAGGGAGCAGGCAGGGCCCCCTCAGTGGGGTTAGGCTTACTCCAAGAGATTCCCAGGAGGAATTAGGAAGCAGGGACCAATTATGGACTGGACGCTCTCAAGAAGCAGGGGCAATTCAGCTCAATAGTTTTTATACAGAACAAATAAGGCTGGGGCTGTCATAGGTAAAGGAACAGCAGTCACTCATGTTAGAGAAGGAGAACATTTAGTTATTTTTGTAATTACTGGGTGGCTTTATCTTTATCTTGTTCCAAATATGATCATGGAATGGTCTTGTCCCAGCACTGTTTATGTTAGTTGAGAACATCATGGTCTGGCTGCCAGCAGGATCATTTCTCACTTTCTCTGGTTGTCGGCAGGGATGTATTTTATTTCCTTCCTCAATGGCATACACTTTTTTCTCATCAAAGTTAAAAGAAATAGCCCTACTAGTCCTGCAGCAACAGAACAAATTCGAAGGAGCATGCTAGGCCTTGTACCACCTGGAATATGCCACAAAATATCCCATGGGAATTTCCTTCAAAATTTAATACCATGAAAAAATAGTTACTTAAGGAATGATAATCTTCTTCATGATACCAGGATCTAGGCAACACATCCTACTTTTTTATTTTCTCCTTTCTCTGCCTTTTAGGATGTCCAGACCCATATTTGAAGCTCCTTTGACCTTTTTGGTTTGTACATAGCATTCAATTTTCTCCCTAATATTAATTTTCCATTTCTATTTGGCTGTTTTTTGTTGTTGGCTTCTTCAGATAAAATTGGCGAAGGAATGAATTAATTCTGCATTGAGCCATGTTGCACAGCTTGAAGCTAACACAAAATTAGATCTTGCATTAGTTCCGAGTTATTTTATGAATGTAATGTGCCTCTCTTAATTTAAAGGGAGAGTATCTATCTTTTCTTTCTTCAATTTCCTTCCTTCCCATAACATAGCACAAAGAAATGTTAAATAGATGCTATTTGGAAACTTTGTTTTTGTCAGAAGATATTTTGGGGATTCTTGCAGGCAGACAGTAGAGGTCACCATGGAGCTGTGCTTGATGGAGCGGCCTCTCATGGACCTGGTGATTTAGCTGGATCAGTCTGAAATTGCATAAGGTTTAATCATTCAATTCAGATGAGTATACTGTTCGCTGTGGTCATTCAACAGACAGCACTTTATGTCACTTTGCTAATACAGTTGTTTGGAGTAGAGAAAGCAGCTTTTATATATTGTTTATTGAAAAATAATCCATTTGAAGCACTAAGGAACTCTGAGAAAAATGGTTACAAAATGTGTTTACTTAAATATTGTGAAACGGGGATGGAAATTCGCAGTGCAGGGTATTTGTCATCTGCTCATGACTAGCAGATGGCCGCCTCCTCCTCATCCTCCTTTGCGAGCCGGATGACTCACATCATACAGGGTGTGCAAAATGAAATTTCAAAACTCTCCAGAGTAGAGGTGGCCGTGCCATAACTCCATGCAGGAGGAGTGTGCCAGCCAGATTACTTTGCCAGCCAGTATCCTGCCAAAACTTCACAAAATGTCTCTCTCATTGGAGAAAAAAAAAGCATTTGGATGTCTTTCCACACATGTTCAATCCACCATCTCTGAAAGGATAGAGGGTATGTTTCAGGCTGTGGGGAAGCCTGTGTTGGTGAAAGGGAGCAGGTGGTCTGCTGGCCCAGAACTGGGTAGTAATCACTTCTACCAAGTTGAATCACAGAAGATGGGCTCACCTGTTTTGGCTTGTCAGCCCTAGAATGGTGGCAGGTCTCCCTCCAGCCATCAACAGAGCTGTCGCATGCTCTAATAAGAGATTAAATACAGTTTAAAGAGATACAAGTCATCTAAGTTCAAAGTTTTTCTTTTTCTCTTTTGTTTAATTAAAAGGAACTCTGGATCTGCTACACTTAACCAAAAAATAAAAGCTGTATTACAGGTAATTATACTTGTTTTAAAAATAGAGCTCTGCCAGTCGGGTGGAGTAACACAGATAACTTGGTTTTTAGCTGCAGATTCTACTTTCATTTGGTGATAGCTAGTCATGAAAGATTTCTCCCTCTTCCCCACCCCCTACCAATGAACTGCACCTCCAAATATTCACACCTTTGTGTAGTATCCTCCTTTTGAGATCAAAAGAAGTCTTTGAGCTTTCTCCTGGGTCTCTTGCAACACTTGCTCTGGAAGAAACCCACTGCCATGTAGGAAGTCTGATTACCCCTGAGACCTCTATGTTTTGAGGGAGCCACATGTTACATGGAGAGATTGCATGTAGAGAGAAATTCCTGGCAAGCTCCTAGGTGCTTCAGGCTGTTGAACAAAATGTGACTAAAGAAGCCATCTTGAGCATCCAGCCTAGTTGAGTCTTGTGATGACTCCAGCCACCATCTACTGCAACCACCTGAGAAAACCCAAGAACTACCTAGCTCAGCCCAGTCAACCCAGAGAACCATGAGAGATAATAATACAGATGGTCCCTGACTAATGATGGTTTGACTCATGATTTTTTAACTTTAGGATGGGGCAAAATCATTCCCATTCAGTATACTCCTTGACTTATCTTGGGGCTATGTCTGCATAAACCCATCATAAGTTGAAAATATTATAAGTCAAAAGTATATTTTCAACTTACAGTGGGTTACTTCGGAGGACTTCTCTGTTCTGTTCCATTGGTCTATATCTCTGTTTTGGTACCAGTACCGAGCTGTTTTGATTACTGTAGCCTTGTAGTATAGTTTGAAGTTAGGTAACATGATGCCTCCAGCTTTGTTTTGTTTCTGGTTTGTTTGTTTTTTGCTTAGAATTGTGTTGGCTATGCGGGCTCTCTTTTGGTTCCATATGAAGTTTAAGGTGGTTTCTTCCAGTTCTGTGAAGAAAGTCAATGGTAGCTTGATGGGGATAGCATTGAATCTATAAATTACTTTGGGTAGTATGGCCATTTCACAATATTCATTCTTCCTAACCATGAGTATGGAATGTTTTTCCATCTGTTTGTGACCTCTCTTATTTCCTTGAGCAGTGTCAACTTGCAATGCGTTTATCCAGATGGAGCCCCATGGTAAGTCAAGAAGCATCTGTAAATTATTTTAAGCCATGTTTTCCCCAAAACTTAGATAACCTCCTAAACACTGTGACACTTTACACACATACACACACACACACACACACTCATGAGAGAGAGAGATTGAGTGGCCAAACAATAACTGATAGGCAGATTATGTTAAAACTTAGTAGTTGGGAACACTTTTGTTGTGGCTTGCACCTCAGATATTTTCTAAGGGACCTTAGCCTCTATCGATATGATGAACAGAAACTTGTGGGTATATATAACACAATTAATTTTAAAAATGCTCTTTGGTGCTGCATGAGATGGGGGCATACTTTACAAAGCGAAGGAGTAGCAGAGAACCTGGAAGTAATTAAACACAGCAGTACACTTGTCAGCCATGGGGACTCCATTCTTTGTTTGTTATTGGGTACCTAGCCATCTGAAACATGTAGATAACGGAAAGATGAGAAAAATGTCCTGACAAGCTATTTAGAGTAATGAGGAGAGAATGTTATCAAAAAAGATTAAAGGTTCCATATTAGGAGAGTCTAGCTGAACAATGGTTAAGGAATGGCAGCATGTGAGAATGCATGTTAGTGCCAAAGAGAAAGGCACATATTAGTCATTTGTAGGATTGGGTTAGAGCCAATGAGAGAGGGGGAAGAAGGGGCACAGAGAGCAATGGAGTCAAGAGGAATAGACCCAGGATGAATAAATAGTGGCATTTTTAGGTTAAAATCTTTCCAGTCAACCACAACCATTGCATTGAAATAAGCAAAGTTTGGTGTAGCAGAAAGGGTACCAAAGCACAAATTGGAAGGTCTTTGTTCAGCTACTAACAGGAAGTATAAACCAGGCAAGTCACCTAACCTCTCTGGGTCTCAAGAAGACATGTTATAACTTATAAAGGATTTTAAAAATGTAACATGTTATTGTGAATTGTAAGAAAATTAGGAGTTGTACTTTATGAGATCTAAACTTCTTTTCAGCTATAGAATCTCGTGATCCTAAACCATGAAAACGGAAGACAGTTTGAAATTTTAAAAATTAGATAACTAGGCTTGTAAACTGAAGTATGTATAAAATCTGTTATTGAAATTAGGTAATACATACAGAAAAAAAAAATGTAGGCAAGGGCAAGGATCTTTGTTTATTTCCTGATATATCCCAAGCATTTTGAACAATGCCAACACGTGGCAGGCCCTAATAAAAATACATGTAGACTACACTAATAAGCTATTCCTGAAAATCCTAGAGCAAAAGTGACCTAAAAAGTAGTCATATCCACTTTAAGTCTGTCCTTATCTTTTGTTTTTATAAATTTGTCTCCGTTCTGTTGTGTTGGCAGACACTGATATCCAAATTTCTAAACAAGGCTTAGTCTTGTTTCTCTTCCTCATTTTAAGGATGAATAAGGAAGCATTTATTTTTCCCAATTAATGTTATTTCCTTAACTTACGATTTTTTATTTAAACTTTTTAAAGAAAAAATTCAAACACATAAAGTAAATAGAATATCTATTACCCTGATTCAGTAATTATCAACATTCTACAACTTTAGTTTCACTTATACTTCCACTACTCCCACTCCCACTGGACTATATGTCATTATGTTTTAAAATAGACTTCCCCCATCTGATAAAACAGAAGCTATTAACTGTTTAGTATTCTACTTATCCTAGTGTACTCATTTGTGGTGTTTCGGTTTCCCAGTTTTTCAGTAAATTACTGAATTGCAAAGATCCCCAGGGTGCTATGTTTTTCTGACTCTGGATTAAGTAACATTGCAATAATTTTAGAAAGTCACTCTGTTAATAATTCCTTTGCATCTAGGGTTTCATAGCTCTCCTGTTTAGAAATGGATTCACATCAGTCAGGGTTCTTGGTTGCAAACATCCAGAACTTACTATGGCTGGTTAAGCAGAAAATATATCTAGCATATATTATTAGTTGTCTCAATCCCTATTGGAGGACCAGACCCAGCCTCAAAGATATATGGGAAGGCACAACACCCAAATGATGCTACAGGATGGGCCCAGAAAGAATACCACCATTGTGACCACTGGGCACAGACACCACAAATTGTCTCATTGATCTTAGACAATGGATGCTGAACTACTGCCATCATTGCCCCTGAAAGTCATTGCCTCTGCTATCATTTTCTTTAGAGAATGGTGAGACTGCACAGTGCTTAGAGACTTCACAGTGCCTGTTTCCTCATATTTGTCTCTGTCTCTCTTTTTTTTTTTTTTTTTTTTGAGACAGAGTCTTGCTCTGTCGCCAGGCTGGAGTGCAGAGGCACGATCTCGGCTGATTGCAACCTCCGCCTCCTGGGTTCAAATGATTCCCTTGCCTCAATCTCTCAAGTAGCTGGGACTACAGGCACACGCGACCATGCTCAGCTAATTTTTTTTTTTTTTTTGTAGTTTCAGTGGAGACAGGGTTTCACATTGTTGGCCAGGATAGTCTTGATCTCTTGATCTCATGATCCGCCCACCTCGGCCTCCAAAAGTGCTGGGATTACAGGCGTGAACCACCACACCCGGTCCATATTTGTCTCTTTTAAACTCATGTGAGTGCACCTCATTGGCTGAGTTTAATACAAAAATTTGTACTCTAGCTTCAAGGAACGCTGGGAAAGTGAGTTTGGGACTGCTGTGTTGGGAAAGCAAAGCTCATAAGGTGAACCATTCCTCAAACTCAGTGCTCCAAAGTTCTGGATGGCTGCAAATTATGACATGTGTTTATTAACATATCTTTAAATCTAAGATGATCTTTGAAGGAATTCCTAGACTGTATGAAAGGGAAAACACGGCTGACATTTTTACTTCCATACTATGAACAACTTGTTAATTTCTTCTAAGGTTAAAAAAATTGCAGTTCTTTCAGTGCTGTTGTTTTTCACCTGTACTATTTTCTTTTGCTTTAATATCTTTTATCTTCTGGATCCTCTCTAAAACCTTCAAACCTCTTAATCATCTTAGAGGTCTTCCCATGTAATAGCATTCCCTCTTCTTCTCAGCCTCCTCTGCTCTACCACCTGACAGTTTTTCTTTTTCTTTTTTTCTTCTTTTTTTTAATTTTACTTTAAGTCTGGGATACATGTGCAGAACATGCAGGTTTGTTACATAGGTTTACATGTGCCATGGTGGTTTGCTGCATTCATCAACCCATCATCTAAGTTTTAAGCCCCATGTGCATTAGGTATTTGTCCAAATGCTCTCCCTCCCCTTGTCCACTACCTCCCGACAGACCCTGGTGTGTGATGTTCCCCTCCCTGTGTCCATATGTTCTCATTGTTCAACTCCCACTTATGAGTGAGAACATGCATACCACCTTATAGTTTTTCTAAAATTGTTTATATTCTAAGCCATTCTTTGATGCAATATTTTCTTTGCTCTACAATTTTCTCTCATTTAAAAAATATTTTTCTAAGGTATATATGCTTCCCTTGATAAAGAAGAGTGCATCTCAGATGCTACAAAAAGATGAGTTAACACTAACTCACTCTGCAGTAATTTTACAATTGTAGGCATGTTGAGTTATTTACATGTTGAGCCTATTTATAGTTGAAAGAGCATTTTACTAAGTGAACATAGTGAGCCATCATTGCAGTGCTGTTTACGAGAGCAAAGACCTGGAACCAACCCAGATGCCCATAAATGATAGACTGGACAAAGAAAATGTGGCACATCTACACCATGGAATACTATGCAGCTATAAAAAATGAGTTTGTGTCCTTTGTAGAGACATGGATGAATCTAGAAACCATCATTCTCAGCAAACTGACACAAGAACAGAAAACCAAACACCACATGTTTTCACTCCTAGGCGGGTGATGAACAATGAGAACACTTGTGCACAGGGAAGAGAACAACACTCACTGGGCTAGGTGGAGGGGTGGAGGAAAGGGGAGGGGAGGGACAGTGGTGGGGTGGGGAGGCTGGGGAGGGATAACACCGGGAGAAATGCCTGATGTAGGTGAAGGCGGTGGAGGGGGATGGAGACAGCAAACCACCGTGGCATGTATGTACCTATGCAACAATCCTGCAGGGTGCAGGACGTGCACATGTACCCCAGAGCCCAAAGTACAATTTTTAAAAAAGAAGAAAAGACAGGCTACAAAGATAAGACATTCACTCTGGTAGACTTATTAAAATATTGCAGAACATTTGTAACTTATATCAAACTTCTTTAGTGTGCCCTACACTATGCCTTATGTCCCTTTATACTGCTTGCTGAATAATCACACTTACTCTTTCAAATGAAATTTGGATAATAATTTTTATTTCAAGTGATAGACAAAGATCGCTTTACAATATGTGAAGAAATATCAAAATGTGTTTATTACACATTAACAGAAACAATAAAATAAATATACCAAAAGATCACTCTAAAAAGTTGATTTTCTTCTCTGTATCACTAAAATACCAAACTCAGCTACTTACATAATAATCAGTGTAACAGTCACTTTAAATGTTTAAAAATGTTTAAATTATCCTTTAATTCCCTTAAGAAATATAATTTAATAGGCAATTCAGTGAAAATGTACTATTGAAATGTTTGGGCTAAAATCAGCCATGAGCTAAAGTCTGTTTTATACTGTTTAGATTTTTTAGGGGGAGGGAGTGGGATCTTTGTTTTTCATCAGTGAATGCAAATGAAACCTTTAGGAGACAGAGGTCAGATGGAATGTCAGTGTGAAATATGAATAAGACCAACTTTATTCTGACTAGTAAGCTTCTGAACTTTATTAAAACTGTTTTGTGATAGTAAAGGATTTTAATAATTTGCAGTTTTTGTTGATAATTTGAGAAAATTATTAAAATATAATGCATTTCCATAAAAATGTTATAAAGAAAAGGTTTACTTTGAAACAAACAAAAAATGAGATTTACAATCTCCAATAAACAATGAGGGAGAGCCAGGCGTGGTAACTCACTCCTGTAATCCCAGCACTTTGGGAGGCCGACGCAGGGCAGATCACAAGGTCAAGATATCGAGACCATCCTGGCCAACATGGTGAAACCCTATCTCTACTAAAAATACAAAAATTAGCTGGGTGTGGTGGTGTGCACCTGTAGTTCAAGCTACTCGGGAGGCTGAGGCAGGAGAATTGCTTGAACCTGGAGGCGGAGGTTGCAGTGAGCTGAGATTGTGTCACTGCACTCCAGCCTGGGGCCTGGTGACAGAGCGAGACTCTGTCTCAAAAAAAAAAAAAAAAAAAACCAGCGAGGGAGGTAGAAGAAAAAAAAGCATGAAGAACTTAAAGAGACAGTTTGTATTAGTTTTGTATTGCTGTGGAACAAATTGCCACAAATTTAGCAGCTTAGAACAATACTTATTTATTATATTACAGCATCCGTAAGTCAGGATTCCAGTCACAACTTAGCTGGATCCTCTCAGAAGGCTGTGATCAAGGTGTCAGACAGATTGAGTTCTCATCAGAGGCTCGACTGGGAGAGGGTCTGCTTCCAAGTTCCCTCAGGTTGTTGGAAGGATTCACTTTCTTGTGGGCGAACTCACAGCAGCTTTCTTCCTCAAGGGCATCAGGAGAGTGGAGAGCAAGTCTTCTATACAAATCAGAGACTTCTATACAAATCATAGGTAATTACAGGAGGGACATACCATCATCTTTGCTATATTCTTTTGGGTACAAAGAAGTCACCAGTTCCACCTGCACTCAAGGGGAGGAGATTATACAGGGTGTGAACAAGGGGCCATCTTAGAATTCTGCCTATTTACAGTTGAAACAGCATTTTTTAAAATGCCAATGAAATCCAAGACAGGAGCTTATCAGACAGAGTACCTTTTGATTAACATACATGTTGGGCTTTACAACTATAAGATTAGTAAGCACAAGATTTCCCAGTATTTCAAGGATTTAAAGGGAGCATGGTAAAAGATACTCTTTGCTATGTAAAATCTAACAGGGCACACCTGAATACATCATGCATAGCAATCCCGTTTGTGGCACCACTGATGAATTACCCCTACTCAAGTGAACAGGCATGGAGACCCTAAGGGGACCACAGTTCCTGATTCATCCACCACAAACAGTCTTCCTTGAATATTAGCAATGAGCTGAGTCATCTCATTAGGAGACTTGAACAGAAGTGAAGTTAAACACTCTTCATCTGAGAAAAAAATAACGTGGTAGGTAGTAAAATATGTAAATAAAGGGCTACAGTAGTCTGCCTTTTGAAAGCATACCTGTGCTACTTGTCTTAAGTAAAAAAAACTGTACATTATTCTGTATGCAGCATCTTTTGCATGTGTTTATATATATAAACAGGATTATGGGTTATGATGTGGGAGTTGAGGATAAACTACATTTGATATTTTTTCATATTGTGGAAAGAAGAAATAAACTATACTCCTGTGTTGGTTGGATTCTCTGAGAAGCAGATGCTGAAATTGAATTAGAAGGGCAAAAGATATATTGGGAAGTAACACCTGTGAGGACACAGGACTTGACAAAGCATGCTGTGTCTGCACAACTCTATGTGACCCACAAAAGTCATAGATCTGGCATTTAATTTTTTAAAACAATCAAGACGCTCTATGGTTTTATAGTATGGGGCTCTTGTTTATAATAATTAGAACTATCTCACAAAACCTCAGGGGCTTAGGCAAATTCTCAGAGGTTGTCTATGTCAATGCTTCATTGTTTGAAAGGGATGCATCAAATCACCCTAAGTGTGGGGAACATTTCCACCTTTGAGATGGCCCTTTGTTCAGCTGTTTCACTAGGACGTTGTAGACATCGGAATCTTTCTAAATCTTCCAGGTCTACTCCAGATTAAGAGTAGGATAGAATTCTCTGGCAGCTCCTTTCCTTTTGCTAGTCTCTCACATGTTGGGGTTCACTAGTATCTTCTTTTCTTCTTTCTTATGACTCCCCCCAAGAACTCATTCACTGACGTGGCTTCAACTTACGCCTATATAGAAGTGGTTCTTAACCAGGGGCTATTTTGCCACCCAGGGGACATTTGGCAATGTCTGAAGACATTTTTGGTTGTCATGACTGGAGAATTTGTACCAGCATCTAGAGGAGAAAGCCCAGGGATTCTGCTAAATATCGTACAATGTACAAGACAGTCCCTTACAACAAAGAATCATTCAGCCCATAACGTCAGTAGTGCCAAGGTTGAGAAATCCTGCTATATAGAGACAACTCCCATGTCACATCCTCTGCCCAGGTTTCACTCCCAGGCTCCACATGCCAAGATGAGGAATCTCTAATCTATATTCTAAATAGAGTTAAAAGCAAGGTCATCAGATGAAGAGGTGTTGGGAGCAAGACTGGCCTATCCATTAAGCATAGTAGTCTAAGTGCCTGCCTGGGACCCACAATATTTTCAGGGGCCCATTGGAAAATGTTTTAATTTTAATTTCTTTTGAAGTCAGAAGGAAAAAATGAATATAGTAACAATGAATATATAATAGTTGATCACATTTGTATTGTGTTTGTCTTTATGACAACTCAATGATGAAACAGAATTATTAGTATTTTTTAATAGAGAAAAGGACCCAGGAAGGCAGAAGTATCCAGGGCCCACAAAAATTATAATGCAGTCCTTTTAGGGAGGAAGAGGAGGACTAGGGAATTTGGAGTGGATAAAATGTGCAATATCCTTGTAGGCCTAGGGAAAGTACTTTTAGGAGAGAAATGTAAGATTTTCTGTAAAACTACCATGTGGTATCAAATGCCCATTTGGGGTTGGTATTCATCAACTTATAAGCATACCAATTTGTCTGGTAGTGTAATTCCCTAGCAAAGTTTAGCTGCATAGGTATGGCACAAACTGGGTGAATGTTTGAAAATTTCCGGTGCTGACCATTTGGAATAAGGGAGAGAGACGCAAAGGAGATAACAGAATTTGCAAAAGAATGTATATAAATGTATATAATAATGAACTGAGGGAGCAAAGCCAGACAAGAAGTGAAGTAATAGCAGAATCCGTTGGAGAAAAGTGGAAACATTAACAATCAGTAAGGTTGAAAAATTGTAATGTAGGTATTATTTATGAGATTTTGGGAGGCTAGCATGTACCCAAATACGCATTCATCAAGAGCCAGAAAATATGGTGATATAGATTGAGTGACTTTGGGAAGACTGTCGATTTGTCGAGTTTCTTGTTAGAATACATGTTCTTGAAAAGGGAAAAAAACTGTGTTCTTTTCCGTTAACACCTTAGCTTCTAGCTAGCTGTAACTGAGATCTGATAAGCAATAGGACCCTGAACATGGGCCTAGGAAGCAGGCCAATTCAAACAAAGATCCATTTGCCAAAAAGTGTACTCAACTTGTAGAATGGCCAGCATTATAAATTGCCAATTGCAGTATTATTGAGTCACCAAACATTGTTTCTGTTTACCAGTATAAAATTTGTAGCAATCTATGTTGAATGAGACAGTTCAGCAGCCACTGAAGATTTTTCATGTTTTATTTTAGCCATGTTTTATTTTAGCCAAACTTAGGTTTCCATTAAAGCTGTTACAAAACAACTTCTTACAGGAATTTAGTAGAGACTCTCACATGTAGTAGAGGCTCCAGTGGTTAAAATCTGAGGCTCTACTGACCTGGGTTAGAGACTTGGCTTTTATGTTTTTACCTAGTCTCTCTAAGCCTCAGTTTCTCCGTTTTAAAAGTGGGGGTAAACATATATTTCCAGCGGATGTTGTAATGATTAGTGTCAGGATAAGTGAGTGGCGTAAGGTACCACACCCAAGGATGTTGTAAGGATTAATTGAAATATGCACTTAAATTGCTTAGCATGATACCTGCTATGTAGAAAGTGCTTAATAACCTTAGCAAGATATATTATTAAGAAACGTTCTTGGAATTTCAAAGCCCTTTATCAAATATACTTACTTCCTCATTTACTTTTGTGGTTTAGTAGCTTTTTCTTTATGCATCTAGGGGTAAAAATTCTTTATGAATCTAGGGGAAGCACAAAGATATAACACTTTCTTTCTTTCTTTTTCCCTCCCATCCCCCCCTCCCCCGTTGGAGTCTCACTCTGTCGCCCAGGCTGCCGTGCAGTGGCGTGATTTGGCTCACTGCAACTCCACCTCCCGGGTTCAAGTGGTTCTCCTGCCTCAGCCTTCCAAGTAGCTGGGACTACAGGTGGGTGCCACTGCAACAGGCTAATTTTTGTATTTTTAGTAGAGACAGGGTTTCACCATGTTGGCCAGGATGGTCTCCATCTCCTGACCTTGTGATCCACCTGCCTTGCCTCCCAAAGTGCTGGGTTTACAAGTGTAAGCCACCATACCCAGCCAGATATAGCACTTTCTAAAAGGTCTACAAATCTTTCTAAAGATTAATATTGAGTAGGATCAATGTGTTTTAGGGAATCCAGATACTGCACACCACTTTGTAAATGTTTAGATTTTGGCAGAACAACAAATGGATTTTGCAAAGACTCTGTCCTTTAATTATTAAAACTCTATTTATTAAAAAGAAATTAGGCCAGGCTGTAATCCCAGCACTTTAGGAGGCTGACATGGGTGGATCACCTGAGGTCAGGAGTTCGATACCAACCTGGCCAACATGGTGAGACCCCCATCACTACTAAAAATACAAAAATTAGCTGAGTGTGGTAGCGAGTGCCTGTAATCCCAGCTACTCGGGAGGCTGAGGCAGGAGACGCCTGAACCTGGGAGGCAGAGGTTGCAGTGAGCCAAGATTGCACCATTGCACTTTAGCCTGGGCAGCAAAAGCGAAATTCCATCTAAAGAAAAAGAAAGAAAGAAAGAAATTCATCCACGTGGTATTTTTTTTATCCGTTTGTACTTAATTAAGTCTGATGCTATAGAAAGTATTTGATGTTCAAGCAGTAATTACCTCTACCTTCTTTATGTTACTCTTCTTATTTTTGGAAGTTGAGTTAGTTGGCAATTAATGTTCACCTAAAATAAGTCTGCATTATTTTGAACACTAAGTGTTGCAAAGACAGGTAAATAACATGACTCGTATCCCTGGAGATAGAATTGTTGTCTTTATTCCCATCACTGTCAAATAGACAACACTTCAAAGGGAAAAGAAGATCCTCTGGTGAATCCTGTTATCCTCTCCCAGCTGGAAACTGGTAGAAATTGACACAGGTCTAGCCACTATTATTACTAATTAAACTACTATTAGTGGCTATAATTAATTGAGTACTTATTATGTGATATGCACCTAACATATGTAGTTACAATTGAATCCTCACAACAAGCCTATGATGTAAACATTTTCACCACCTCTTTGCTGATGAGGAAATAGGCTCAGGGAGTTCAAGTAATTTGCTCAGGATTGCCCAGCTTGTACGTGACAGACCAGATTTGGGACATAGAACTGTGAGTTCATTACTTGGTGATTTAGCTGAGCCTGAAACAACCTCTGTCATAGATCATCAGCATTCTGTGTACTTCCCAGGAGTAGCCCGAATCAAAGCAGGACTTAGGAAAAGAAAAAGTAAAGGCTTAGAGAAGAGGAAGGATGGCAAGGTAACCCAACATCAAGCATCTTCTTCCAGGCCCAACATTATTTCAGAATCTTGGTTATAGATAGTTGCTGCTATCATTAAACCTATAATCCAATGGGTAGAAAAAACGAGGGTACTCCTAAGTCCTACCACTGAGGGCTCTATTGATGGACTATGAAGACCCAGAAAGTATTTCCTGGGTCGAGTCTCTAAGGATGTCCATTTTTAGAATGAATTTACCGATATTCAGGAAGGTAAGTAGACACACATTACACAAATTAAAATTCAGTTCAACTATGAGTGACAGAAAATCCCAATCAGCAGTAGTTTAAACATACTATGTTTACCTCCTCAAACAAAATGTAGCTAGTATGGGGGTTCATGGTGTCAGGGTCTCAGGTTTCTTTTATCTATGGCTTTGCCATCTTTATCACGTGAACCATGGTGACTGCTTGAGCTTCTTATGGTCTAAAATGGTTGCTTGAGCTTCCTATCCCCTCCAGTCAGCAAAAAAAAAGGAATGACTGATGAAGCTCTTGCTTGTATTTTAAAAACACTTCCTGGAAGTTGCACTTACCAATTCTGTTTGCATTGTTTTGGCTAAACTTACCTACATGGCAATGCCTAGCTTCAAGAGGAGATGAGAAATGTAGTCATTATTTTGAGTAGTTATATGTCCAGATGGAAATCAGGGGAACTATTACCAAACAAAGCACGAAACAGATATTGGGGACAACTCATCTTCTTTGCTTCATACACTGAAATTAAGCCATATTGGTCTTGTTTGTTTTTGAAAAAAGTAAAAGAAGACCATTAATAAAAGACACCTTGGTATTGTCTAATCAACCTTCTCTCTTTTTATGGATGAGACTCACGTCTGAGTTCAAGTTCAGATATCCATTCCTTGAGCTTGTATACACGATACTACTCACTACAACCTAGCACAGAGAGGATGAGAAGACAAGAAATGAGAACTTAGGTCGTACTTAGTATTTATTTGTAATAATAGTTTTTAAAATGCTGTCTTGACACAGTTTTGAGGCCCTGGAAATGACATTTTAAAGTAAAAATTTTCAAGTTTAAAGAAGAGCTTTGCCACTTAAACAGGGGAGCTTTGTCTGGAAAATACATGGAGTTGAAGCACTTTATCCTTGGTAGGATTATGTAAGATGAATAATTGTGTATAAATATGTGGTTTAGAGGGATATGAACGGGCAGTTAGTCCAGTGCCCTCATTTAAGAGGCCAAGATCCTGACTCCGAGGAGGCATCCTTTGCCCAGAGCTTCTTAACTAATCTGACCGAACGTTGGGAAAAATATCTCACCGACCCACTGTTCCTTAATTATGGATTTTGTGAAAAACTCTATTGTTTTTCACATGTTAATGAGTAATTTATATTAGTTCAATGTATTACAGTTTTTTAGCTTTAAATAACACTTTTTTAAAATTTTATTGCATTTTAGGTTTTGGGTTACATGTGCAGAACATGCAAGATAGTTGCATAGGTACACGCGTGGCAGTGTGATTTGCTGTCTTCCTCCCCTTCACCCACATCTGGCATTTCTCCCCAGGCTATCCCTCCCCAGCTCCCCCCCCACTGTCCCTCCCCTTTTCCCCCCAAAAACCCCAGTGTGTAGTGCTTCCCTCCCCGTGTCCATGTGTTCTCATTGTTCATCACCCACCTATGAGTGAGAACATGCGGTATTTCATTTTCTGTTTTTGTGTCAGTTTGCTGAGAATGATGTTCTCCAGGTTCATCCATGTTCCTACAAAATACATAAACTCATCGTT
>CAUYOR010058681.1:0-20658 GCA_963573925.1 Callimico goeldii | reverse complement strand
TGGGAAAATGTGGCACATATACACCATGGAATATTATGCAGCAATCAAAAATGATGAGTTCGTGTCCTTTGTAGGGACATGGATGAATCTGGAGAACATCATTCTCAGCAAACTGACACAAGAACAGAAAATGAAATACTGCATGTTCTCAGTCATAGGCGGGTGATGAAAAATGAGAACACATGGACACAGGGAGGGGAGCACTACGCATTGGGGTCTATGGGGGGAACAGGGGAGGGACAGTGGGGTGGGGAGCTGGGGAGGGATAGCCTGGGGAGAAATGTCAGATGTGGGTGAAGGGGAGGAAGGTAACAAATCAGCTATGCAACTATCTTGCATGTTCTGCACATGTACCCCAAAACCTAAAATGCAATAATAAAAAAAAAGGACTGCTAAAATAGCTTTTTATTTTAATGTGGTTTAACTTCACTTTCATGGATTCTTTTATTTTATATATATGGCAGGTATTTTATCAAGCCATGGAAAGTTAATGGGGAAAAATAGGTTAAGTTCAATTATAAAAATTATAAAAATGATTTAATTAAATTATAAAACAATAGAAAAATTAGGGAAATGGAGGGAAAGATGGGAGAGAGAGAAAGCGAAAGAGGAGAGGCAGGTAAAGAAATTAACTGGGTAGGAGTCAGAGGAGAGAGCAAATAGCAACAGTAAAAAGCCAGACCCCATAAATATGTACAATTATTTGTTAATTTAAAAAATAAAACCAAAAAAAAGAAATGAAACCTCAGCAAAAATGTCACAGGGGATATTTGAGACTTCTTTTAATAGATTCCAAACACAATGTTATCTCATTAGTAGAGACACGTGAACTATGTGCATTTTAATAAAAATTACTTAAATATTTCACAAAAAAAAGAAGAGAGAAGGAAAGAATGAACAAGATTTAGGAAATTCGGAACAAGCATTTGTATGAAGGGGATTTATTAAAGGAGAGTAAACCAATTCAAGGTCTGTGAAAGTGGAAGGATAAGAGAAAAAACTCAGCACTTACACAATTTTCTAGAGGAAAGAAAGGAGGTGGGGAAAACATTGGAAAACAGTTTCACAGAACAGGGAGTTTCCATGCACTTTGAGTAAGGGGTTGTCAGCTGGAGAGGAGCTCCAGAGTGGTGAGAACAAAGGCTTGCAGGATTTGTCAACAAGGAGTCAACGCTATTTGGTGATCAGAGAGAGAGAGAGAGGGAGAGAATGTATATGTGTATGTCAACTCAAATAGTTGTCTAACAAACTGTGTAGACTTTAATTTCATCACATGACTAGAAGTTAGTGAAATATTTATGGGATGTGCACCACTCAGAATACACATCAACCTTTCTGGCCACTGAAGTGTGAGTGCATAATGGTCCCAAACTGACAGCAACCTAAATGTTCATTAAGATAGAATTAAGCAAATTCAAAAACATAAGGGAATATTACAACAGCTACTACAACAGTGGTATAGAGATTAATGTTAGTTGACATGGAAGATGTTCATGGCATATTATCTAAATGATAAAATTAGTAACACAATAGCATATTTCCTATATGTAAAAATATATTTTAATTTCTGTGTAGAGATCTCTAAAAGGATGTTCAGAAAAATATGAATATGATGGGTCATTAGGTGATTTATACTTTTTTCTTTTTGCCTTTTTAGGATAATTTTAATTATTTACAAGAAGCAAGTATCAGTTTTATGAAACTAATGTTACTTAAAACAATGTAAAATTGCTGAGGGCATATGCTTCTGTGAAGCTTAACAATGTGATAATGGTGTCGTTACCTCACCCAGACCAAACACTTTTAATAAGATATTCCCTTGCTTTACAACAACAGGTTGGCCACTGAAGGAGAGATTGCTAATACTCTTAACAGTTTCATTTGAAATCTTTTTTTTTTTTTTTAGACTCAGTTTTGCTCTATCACCCAGGGTGGCGTGCAGAGGTGTGATCTTGGCTCACTTCAACCTCTGCCTCCCAGGTCAAGTGATTCTTGTGCCTCAGCCTCCCTAGTAGCTGACATGACAGGCACCTGCCACCATGCCAGGATAATTTTTGTATTTTTAGTAGAGACGGAGTTTCACCATGTTAGTCAGGATGGTCTCGAACTCCTGACCTTAGGCGATCCACCTGCCTCGGCCTCCCAAAGTGCTGGGATTACAGGCATGAGCCACCACTCCCAGCCCATTTGAAATCTTTTTAGTAAGGATGAGATAATATCTCTATAGAATGGCTGCAAATTTCCCTGGAGTAATAAGACAAGGGCCTCTTTTCAAAGATTTTTTTTGAAAACCCCACAGTGTATTTCATAGCTCCTTGATTATATATTTTAGGGACCAGACAGTCTATTAGTTGTTGCTAAAACTTCTAAATAATATGGTAAGATATTTGTCATTTGAAAGATACAATACTCAAATAAGAGTGTTTCAAGCTTGCAGGTACCCACTTCTCTTAAGTGCAAGTGGTAAACAGCTTAGCTGATGGGTGTGCCACTAAAGAAATGAATGCTCAGTGTAAACAGTTTGAGGTACAGTACACTCCTCAGGCAGGTCCCACTGAACAATAGCACTAAAGAAAAAGAAAAGTTGTAAACAACTCCCCATGCGCCAAAAAACTCAACAAGTTTGACTTCCATTCAACACAAGCAAAAACTTCTGAACAGTCAACATAAAGTAGCTGTAATCTGCTGAGTGAGGTCAGGCAACGGGATATAGTCACAGAGCAGATCTGCATTTCTTTCATATGAATGAGAATAATGAGAACAGTTAACTTAATGTTTATGTAAACAGCTGGTTCAATTTACCAAACACTTGTTGCTTTCTTTGCCTGTGGGAAATGCTTCAGAGAATACCATGGTTAAGGTCAAGATAGCCCCTTCCCTAAAGGAGCATATATTGTGGTATAAATAACATAATTAATAGAATGTTTCTATAAGAAAGATACAAACTAATGCAAGGTAGGTCACTGTGTATTTTTGGATGTAGTTTTTCTTTTGGGGTTAAAAAATATTAGGAAAGACCTCCTAGAGGAGGTAGTATTTGATACAGGATTTAAGGACTGGGTAGCATAATTATTAAAGTAGTTTTTTTCTGATTTTTTCTATTTTTTTTTTACAGACACATTTATTATGTGTTAGTGTGGTGATTCATTATGACTATTAAAAAAACACTATTTTTTTTAGTCATAATGAATCACCACACTAACACATAATGAATCACAAAGTAACATGTAGTGAATCACCAAACTAACATACACTCTGCTCTTCCCTTTTTTTTTTCTTTGAGATGGAGTCTCACTGTGTCGCCCAGGCTGGAGTGCAGTGGTGCAACCTCGGCTCACTGAAACTTCTGCCCTCTGGGTTGATGTGATTCTCCTGCCTCAGCCTCCCGAGTAGCTGGGACTACAGGCGCGTGCCACAGCATCTGGCTAATTTTTGCATTTTTCGTAGAGATGGGGTTTCACTATGTTAGCCAGACTGGTCTCAAACTCCTGACCTCCAGTGAGCCACCAGGCCTGGCCCTCTTTGCTCTTCCTGATAAGAAAAATATATAACAGAAAATTCAAAAAGATGTATTTGTGTGCTGGTATTAGTTTTGTTATGACCTCTTCTGACACAATGGGGGAAAATCACACAGTACAATTCTACATCTTTTACATCTTCTTTCATTTTATAATTGAATAGGCAAGATTAAGGGTTCTTTAGACTTTGGCTAATATGATAAATACTACAATTTGAGCAGCTGGAGCATTCCTGTTATAGACAATGAGCATTAGGCTATTCCTGACCAACTGAAAGAAACAGTGCCTTTCACTGAGGGAGACACATAAAAAGAAAAGACATCTGCTGATTACTCATGAACTATATAAGGTGATCTAAAGCAGACTCTGGGTTTGTTGCTGCACACATAGCACTCCTAACTCTAGAATGGTCATCTATCAACAAGAATACAGATCTCTCTCAAACAAAATGTCCTTTACATTACAAAGAACAGATACTGGGACAGAATGGAAAGCAAGTACCAATCCACTTAAAATGTTATGAAGGAAGAAAAAAATGCTCGAATCACAAATTTTGTGATTTAAACACTAAATCCTGAAAACACTGAAAATAAACCTGAAAATAGGCAAAACTATCTTGTATGAAGATTTCTTTTCTAGTTATTAAAAAAACACAAGATAAAATGTACCATCTTAATAATTTCTAAGTGTAGAGTTCAGTAGTCTTATTTATATCCATATTGTGTGACAGATCTCCAGAACATTTTCATCTTGCAAACATAAACTTCATACCCATTAAACAACTCTCCTTTTCCCACTCCTCCAGCCCCTAGTAACCACCATTCTACCATTTCTGTGAATCTGACTCCTTTAGATACTTCATATAAGTGGGTCATATAGTATTTATCTTTTTGTGACTAGCTTAGTTCACTTAGCATAACATCCCCAAGGTTCCTCCATGCTGTAGTAGTGACAGGATTTCTTTTTTGATGCTGAATAATATTCCCTTGTGTGTATATACTGTATTTGTTCACCCACTCATCCATCAATGGACACTTGGATTATTACCATCTCTTGGCTACTATAATTCAGCTATGAACAGGGGTGTGCAAATATCTCTTTGAGATCCTGTTTTCAACTCTTTTGGATATATTTATCCAGAAGTGGATTATGTGGTAGGTGTATTTTTAATTTTTGGAGGAAAGAGGTTAAGATATATTGTATACTTTTGACCACTAATGTGATTTTTGAAAGTGGACTCCTATTTACTAAATTCTAATTAGTTAGAGATTTAGTATACAATAGATCAATTCTGGGTAGTGGCTTTTCCCAAAATAAATGTTAGACCCTTGTAAGCTATATCCTTCCATCCTTTTCCTAGAGTATTAGAAATACCTGGTCCTAGGTATTTTATTCTCTTTGCAGCAGTTGTGAATGGTAGTTCGTTCTTGATTTGGCTCTCTTTAAGTCTGTTATTGGTGTATAGGAATGCTTCTGCTTGTTGCATATTTATTTTGTATCCTGAGACTGCTGAAGTTGCTTATCAGTTTCAGGAGATTTGGGGCTGAGACAATGGGGTCTTCTAGATATGCAATCATGTCGTCTACAAATAGAGACAATTTAACTTCCTCCTTTCCTATCTGAAAACCCTTTATCTCTTTTTCTTGCCTGATGGCTTTGGCTAGAACTTCCAGTCCTATATTGAATAGGAGTGGGGAAAGAGGGCATCCTTGTCTAGTGCCGGATTTCAAAGGGAATGCTTCCAGGTTTTGCCCATTCAGTATGATATTGGCTGTGGGTTTGTCGTAAATAGCTTTTATTATTTTGAGATACATTCTGTCAATAACGAGTTTATTGAGGGTTTTTAGCATAAAGGGCTGTTGAATTTTGTCAAAGGCCTTCTCTGCATCTATTGAGATAATCATGTGGTTTTTGTCTTTGGTTCTGTTTATGTGGTGAATTACATTTATAGACTTGCATATGTTGAACCAGCCTTGCATGCCTGGGATGAATCCTACTTGATCATGGTGGATAAGCTTTTTGATGTGCTGTTGCAATCAGTTTGCCAGTATTTAATTGAAGATTTTTGCATCTAAGTTCATCACGGATATTGGCCTGAAGTTTTCTTTTCTTGCTGAGTCTCTGCCGGGTTTTGGTATCAGGATGATGTTGGTCTCATAAAATGATTTGGGAAGGATTCCCTCTTTTTGGATTGTTTGGAATAGTTTTGAAGGAGTGGTACCAGCTCCTCTTTGTATGTCTGGTAGAATTTAGCTGTGAATCCATCTGGACCTGGGTATTTTTTGTGTGGTATTAATTGCTGCCTCAACTTCAGACCTTGTTATTGGTCTATTCAGGGTTTCAACTTCTTCCTGGTTTAGGCTTGGGATGATGCAAGTGTCCAGGAATTTATCCATTTCTTCCAGGTTTACTAGTTTATGTGCATAAGAGTTATTTGTAATAATCTCTGATGATGGTTTTTATTTCTGTGGAATCTGTGGTGATATCCCCTTTAGCGTTTTTTATTGCATCTATTTGATTATTGTCTCCTTTCTTTTTTATTAATCTTGATAGTGGTCTATTTTGTTGATATTTTTGAAAAACCAGCTCCTGGATATATTGATTTTTTGAAGGGTTTTCTGTGTGCAAACAATAATTTTTAGAAAAAACAGTAAGCCCTTCACTCACTACAGTGATACTTCAAGGCCTATGATTATGCAAAAAAGGACTCTTTATTCGTTGCTGTTCTTCTTTGTGACAATCATATAGTTACCACAAAATACAAAATTGGTGGAGTGGTCCTGTCATATTTTAAATCATGAAAATTTTTCTTAGAATTTTCTAGATATGACTTGTTATATTTTTTCTTATACAATAAAGTAGGGAAATGGAGCTTTCTGAGAATTATACAAGATATCTGTGAATAACTCATGAAGACATTGAAAAGTATCCATTTATCTATCGTCTCTATCATCTATCTGGTTAGAATAGAAGCAACACAGAGAATAAAGTGCATTTATGTTTATATCCTATAGAAATTATTCCAGATGAATAATTTGAGGTACAATATTTAAAAGGCACTAAAAATTCTAATATAATATAGATTAAATTTGATAAAAAAAGATATACTCTACACAATAGGCTTTGAGGTGAGAAAAGAACATAGGCTTTGAAGGTGAGAAAAGAACACTAAAACTGCCTGTCATTAAAAAATTATTCAAACAAGTGCAACAGAGGAGGAAACTTTCATTCAAAATGTCATAAGACTTCTGTTTGTTAGTCTTGCCTGTCACTATTGTTAGTAAACTGTTTGTAATTCTAACTGAACTACGAGGTATTTTGT
Organism: Callimico goeldii; assembly: GCA_963573925.1. NCBI lineage: Eukaryota > Metazoa > Chordata > Mammalia > Primates > Cebidae > Callimico > Callimico goeldii. The sequence continues at coordinate 13,818 of CAUYOR010058681.1, read as the reverse complement.
ACTTTGGCTTTGAATAGAAGTTGGGGTTTGATTTTATTTCCAACAAGGGGCTTCATAAATGAACATGATGACTAGGAGGATTATTTGCCCTCCCTTCTTTGATACCAATTCTACAGGAGTTAATTGAAGAGCCAAAAAGAGGGAGGAAAGGGATGAATACTTTATTTAGCAACCAAATTTGAATTTTAATTCTTGTTGAGTTATAAGATATATAATAGAAACGTGGAAGAGGATTTCTAAGCTTCAGTAAACACTAGAAACGTGGAAGAGGATTTCTAAGCTTCAGTAAAAATAAAGCTCAAACTAAAATACAAGCATGGGTTTTGGCTTTGTGAAGCTTGTACTTTTTCTCTGGTCTGAATGTTTGCCCAAAAAAAAAAAATTATCTGTTGACATTCTGGGGAAGAAGTCAGAATTTGGCATTTGGATATGCTACAGTGGCTGAAAACTGGGGAAAAGAGGGAGTCTGTGGGGTAGTATCTCACCCCTTCTAATTCCTGACTGATTCCTACACCATAAATACGTAGTATTAGCCTACAAATAGCTTGGAGAAGTACAAGCACTGGAAGGCTAAAAACTCTTCAGTAGAAATTTCTGAGGCTGTTCAGCAAAAGGATAGAGATGGAGTTGGAGAGGATTCATTAAAAACCATTGAGTATTTGCTGAAATCTCAATAAGTACCACATTTTAGAAAGGAACACATGCATGGACTTACAGCTCTGCTCCTTGGCCTAAAAGCAAAAATAAAACAACAAAGCTTAAAGACAATACTGCACAAGATCAACTGTGCTACCTGATAAAAAAAAAAAAAGAGGTCAATACTCTCACATAAAGATAACAGAATCCTTAGTCTCTAATCTTAATATGCAAGATGTAATTTTAAAATTACTAGATGTGGAAAATAAAAGATAATTTGACTTGGAGCCTAAAGAGAAATCAGTCAATAGACATAGATCCACAAATGAAATATTTATTAGAAGCTAAGAATTTAAAATAAGGAAGACACAAAGGTGATTCATACCTGTAATCTCAACACTTTGGGAGGCTGAGGTGGAAGGATTGTTTGAGTCCAGGAGCTCAAGACTAGGCTGGGCAACACAAGGAGACCACATCACTAAAAAAAATTAATAAATTAGTGAGGTGTGGTGGCATGCACCTGTGGTCCTGGCAACTGGGGTGGCTGGGGAGGCTGGGGCAGGAAGGTTGCTAGTGTCCAGGATGTCCAGGCTGCAGTAAGCCATGTTTGTCCCCCTGCATTCCAGCCTGGGCGACAGAGAAAGATGTTGTCTCAAAATATTAACATAAATAAAATAAAAGAAGGAAAACAATATATCAAAGATTCCGTAGAAAATTATAGATATAACAGGTGAACATATGGACTTTTAAAATAGATGTTAAATATTTAAAAATAACTAAATTAAAATATAAAACTAAAAAAATAAATATCTGAATTTTAAAAATCTATTGTAGTTAACAACAGATTGGACACAAAACTATAAAGCATCCATGCAATTGAAGACTGGTGAATAGAAATTACCCAAACAGAATGACAAGAAAATATAATATTGATAGCCAAATGAACAGAATTTCAGTGAGATAGCACATTGCCTATTGCCTACAGGGCAGGGAGGATAAAAGTGAACGTTGACTTCTCATGAGAAACAATAGAGGCCAGGAGAAAGTATAATGACAGCTTTAAAGTGCTGAGAGGATAAAAACAAAATGAAAATCTGAAATGTGCAAGTAGAATTCTACATCCAGAGAAAATGATGAAAGAAGGCAACTGCTTCTGTTTCGTGATATGGTGTATCAGGAACTAAATTAAAGAACTAGAAAAGCAGACAGTGTGTATGAAAAATAAATTCTAGACATTGTGATGGCAGCAGAAGGCAGTCAAATACCCACGCAAATAGGAGCAGGTCTCCAGGGAAACCCCATCTCCAAGCCAAAGACAACTTAAAGCCAGAAAGCCAAGCTCCAAGTCAGATCCATGCACCAGATTGAGAACCTCTCTTCCCAGTGGAGCTCTTTCCTCTGATTGAGACTCACCCTCCACCTCTTTTACATATACCTACCCTTCCCTGATTGTTTTTGTTGCACTGTCATGTCCACCTTTATATGGTGTCTTTGTTTTAGCTCTTTGCATCCTCACAAACCAATCCTCAGGCACTCCCCCATTCTGAGCCTATGAAAGCCCTGGACCCAGCCACAGTGGGTGAAAAACCACCCAAGGTAGAAGGCAGTAGGGCTGGGCCAGCCCAGGAGCTGTGGGACAGAGCAGGGTGATGGAAACACTACCTAGAATGTATTATACATATTTCCTGGATGATGAAAAAATCTGTACACCAAACACCCATGACACTGAATTTACCTGTATAACAAACTGGCACATGTATCCCTGAAGCTAAAATAAAAGTTAACAGAAAAGAAGAAAAAATAGAATTGGAGGAAGGAAGCAAAGCAATAAAGGGAAAATAGCTTGTTAAGTTTAGAGAGAGAGAGAGAGAGAGAGAGAGAGAGAGAGAGAGAGAGAGAGAGAGAGAGGAAAAGAAGGGACTGCAGTTTGGACAGGTGGCTAAAATATGTTGGGTAGAGAAGCCGAGAGGAGGCTAAGATCTGCCTATCAGTGTGCCCTACCTATCTCCAGAGGGGTCCACATGACTCTAAGTGCACCACCTACAACCTAGGAAATAATGGCTCTTAAATACTAATGGTGATAATTATTAGTTTTATTGTTTACTTATTATATTTTCTTAAGGAACAAGTCAGCAATGTAGTAAAATAAAAATAAAACAAACAAGCATAATAAACTGGCCTTTCACAACAGGCTACAAAACAAAATGATATGACTGTCTAGCCCATCTCATGAAGAAAGTGATGAAAGTAACTTCCGTTATTTGAGGGCCTACTGTGTGCCAGGCAGTAGACGTTTGCTCCTTGTGTCATTCTTCTGCAGCAGGTGAGGGGGAACCTGGTATTAAGAGAAGAAGAATCTTTACTTGACTGTAGCAAATGCATACTGTGATCTAACTCTTTGAAAACACAGCAACTCAGATACCATAGAGGATAGTATTACTTACAAACTTATATAGAAGAGCAACTCTATATGGTAAATATGGTGAAGAACACCTGGAAAAATGCCCAGTTCTAATATTTAAGTTGATTTTCTTAACTTTCTTTAAATTAAATCATTTTTTTCAATATCTCCACATAATTCCAAAGCTTCTTTGTTACTGGAAGGGTTTCAGAATATACTGTCCAGGCGAGGTGATGGGGATGCTTTTTAATTTTAGGTTGTTATGTCCACAGGGATAAACACTGACATATGTCAACAACAACGCAGCCCCAATTTTTGAGATGTAGCAGTGGTTTGTCTATTTTGTTGATCTTTTCAAAAAACCAGCTCTTGGATTTATTGATTTTTTGAAGGGTTTTTCATGTCTCTATCTCCTTCAGTTCTGTTCTGATCTTAGTTATTTCTTGTCTTCTGCTAGGTTTTGAGTTTTTGTGATCTTGCTCCTCTAACTCTTTTAATTTCGATGATAGGGTGTCAATTTTGGATCTCTCCACTCTTCTCATGTGGGCACTTATTGCTATATATTTTTCTCTAGAGACTGCTTTAAATGTGTCCCAGAGATTCTGGTATGTTGTTTCTTCATTCTCGTTGGTTTTGAAGAACTTCTTTATTTCTGCCTTCATTTCATTGTTTATCCAATCAACATTCAAGAGCCAGTTGTTCAGTTTCCATGACGCTGTGTGGTTCTGAGTTAGTTTCTGAATTCTGAGTCCTAACTTGATTGCACTATGTTCTGAGAGACTGTTTTTTATGATTTCAGTTGTTTTGCATTTGCTCAGGAGTGCTTTACTTTCTATTATGTGGTCAATTTTAGAGTAGGTGTGATGTGGTGCTGAGAAGAATGTATATTCTGTGGATTCAGGGTGGAGAGTTCTGTAAATGTCTATCAGGTTTGCTTGTTCCAGGTCTGAGTTCAAGCCCTGGATATCCTTGTTGATTTTCTGTTTCTGGTTGGTCTGTCTACTATTGACAGTGGAGTGTTAAAATCTCCCACTATTATTGTGTGGGAGTCTAGGTCTCTTTTTATGTCATTGAGAACTTGCCTTATATATCTGGGTGCTCCTGTATTGAATCCATATATATTTAGGATCGTTAGCTCTTCTTGTAGTTTTGATCCTTTTACCATTATGTAATGTCCTTCTTTGTCTCTTTTGATCTTTGTTGCTTTAAAGTCTTTTTTATCAGTGATGAGAATTTCAACTCCTGCTTTTTTTTTTCTCTGCATTTACTCAGTAAATTTTCCTCTGTCCCCTTATTTAGAGACTTTGTGTATCCTTGCATGTGAGATGGTTTTCCTGGATACAGCACACTGATGGGTTTTGGCTTTTTATCCAATTTGCCAGTCTGTGTCTTTTGATTGGTGCATTTAGCCCATTTATGTTTATGGTTAATATTGTTATGTATGAATTTGATACTGCCATTTTGATGCCAGCTGGCTGTTTTGCTTGTTAGTTACTGCAGATTCTTCATTTTGTTGATGCTCTCTACCATTTGGTATGTTTTTGGAATGGCTGGTACTGGGTGTTCCTTTCTATGTATAGTGCCTCTTTCAGGAGCTCTTGTAAAGCAGGCCTGGTGATGACAAAATCTCTGAATACTTGCTTGTTTGAAAAAGATTTTATATTTCCTTCATTTATGAAGCTCAGTTTGGCTGGATATGAAATTCTGGGTTGAAAGTTCTTTTCTTTAAGGATGTTGAATATTGGCCCCCACTCTCTTCTGGCTTGTAGGGTTTCTGCCAAGAGATGTGCTGTGAGTCTGATGGGCTTCCCTTTAGTGGGTGACCCGGCCTTTCTCTCTGACTGCCCTTAGGATTTTCTCCTTTATTCCTACCCTGGTGAATCTGTCGATTATGTGCCTTGGGGTTGCTCTTCTTGTGGAATATCTTTGTGGTGTTCTCTGTTTTTCCTGGACTTTAATATTGTCCTGCATAGCTAGGTTGGGGAAATTTTCCTGGATAATATCCTGAAAAGTATTTTCCAGCTTGGATTCATTCTCTTCGTCACATTCTGGTACACCTATCAAACGTAGATTAGGTCTCTTCACATAGTCCCACGTTTCTTGGGGACTTTGTTCATTCCTTTTTGCGCTTTTTTTTTTTCTAATCTTGGTTTCTTGTTTTATTTCATTGAGTTGATCTTCGACTTCTGATATTCCTTTTTCTGCTTGGTCAATTTGGCTGTTGATACTTGTGCATGCTTCGCGAAGTTCTCGTGTTGTGTTTTTCAGCTCCTTCAATTCATTCATATTCCTCTCTAATTTGTCCATTCTTGTTATCGTTTCCACGAATCTTTTTTCAAATCTTTTTTCAAGGTTCTTAGTTTCTTTGCATTGTTTTAGAATATGTCCTTTTAACTCACAGAAGTTTGTCATTATCCAACTTCTGAAGTCTGATTTCATCATATCGTCACAGTCAATCTCCATCAGCTTTGTTCCCTTGCTGGTGAGGAGTTTTGGTTTTTTTGTAGGAGGTGAGGTGCTTTGGTTTAGGGTGTTTTCCTCCTTTTTGCCCTGGTTTCTTCCCATCTTTGTGGATTTATCCACCTGTCGTCTGAGTAGTTGCTGGCTTTTCGATTGAGTCTCTGAATGTACGCCCAGAGTGTTGATGCTGAAGTATTTCTGTTACTTCATTTTCCTTCTAGCAGTCTAGCCCCTCTGCTGTACAACTGCTGAGGTCTACTCCAGTCCCTGCTGCTGTGGGCTCCACCCTGCTTTTTTGGGCTTTGGCCTGGGCTCTGCCCTGTTGCCTGTGAGCTCTGCCCTGCTGTTATTGGCTCTGCCCTGTTAGCAGAGTCTCTCTGTTATAGCAGGTTGCCTTGGCAATGGCAGGCTGCATCAGCAATGGGCGTGTACCTCAGTAGGGGCAGAATGCTTCGGTAGTGGTGGACGCCCCTCTCCCACCAAGCTGCACAGTCCTGGATTCAGCTGTGCCCGCAGTGAAACTCTCAACCTCGAGCATTTCAAATCGCTGTTTTGTTTGTCCCTGTGGGGGTGGGACCTGCCGAGCCTGATCCCTGGCTTTCTGCCTCAGAGCCCTTTCTCCCTTTTTTTTTTTACGTTGAACGGTTGGCTCTCTCCCAGGTGTTTTAGTCGCCTGCTGGTAGGTCACCGGGATCTGTGCAATTTCCCGTGCAGGGGCCCACTGCACTGGCTCAAATGTCGCTTCCCAGGAATCTCCTTGTCTGGCTCACTGTCCAAGTCCCGTTTAATCAGATGGGTATGCTAATCTGCCCTCCCAAATCTCAGATTGCCAGTTTAACAGGGCACCCAGATCCGCACATTTTGTGCAGGGTGCCGCGCTGTGGCTCCAGCCAAAACAGTGCGCACAAGCTGAGAGGGTTGCGGCGTCCCATGTCTCTCCTACACCTGGGAATTTCCCGGTTCTGTGGGCAACAAGGATCCATCTGGAAATGCGGCTAGGACTTACCCTCTGTGCCTTCACTGAGAGCTGCAATCCCGAGTTGTTCCTATTGTGCCATCTTGGAAAAACTCCCCCAAGAAATCTTACAGTGGCCTCTAAATGTTCAAGTGAAATGAAGACTCACACATCTCTCATTTTTAAATCTAAAGCTAGAAATGATTAAGCTTAGTGATGAAGGCATGTTGAAATCCAAGACAGGTCAGAGGCTTGGCTTCTTGTGCCCATCAGCCAAGTTGTAAATGCAAAGCAAGAGTTCTTGAAAGAAAATAAAAGTACTACTCCAGTGAACACCTGAATGATAAGTAAAATATAGACGAAGTTTGAAAGGTCTTGATAAAACAGCAAAGAAGCCCCAGCATTCCCTTAGCCTAAATCTGATCCCAAAAAGGTCTCAACCTTCTGCAGTTCTATGAAGGCTAAGAGACGTGAGGAAGTTGTAAAAGAAGGGTTGGAAGATCACAGAGATTAGCTAATGAGGTTTAAGCAAAGAAGCTGTGTCCATAGTATAAAAATTCAAGATGAAGCTGTAAGTGCTGAGTAGAAACTGCAGCAAGTTATCTAAAAGATCTAGCTGAGTTCCTTAATGAAAGTAGAAAACAAGATTTTCAATGTAGACAAAATAGCCTTTCACTGGAAGATGATGCAATGGAAGCCCTCATAACTAGAGATGGGAAGGCAATGCCTGGCTTCAAGGCTTTGTTTCCATTTTTTCAAGAAAAGCCTAATTTTCTTGTTAGGGACTAATGCAGCAGGCAGTTTGAAGTTGAAGGCAATGCTCATTGACCATATATATAACTATATTGGAATTATTACTTCAAAAAATATTCAACTGGGTGCGTGGCTCATGACTGTAATCTCAGCACTTTGAGAGGTGGAGGTGGGTGGATCACCTGAGGTCAGGAGTGACCAGCCTAGACAACATGGTGAAACCCTAACTCTACTAAAAATACAAATTAAAAAAAAATAGCTGGGGATGGTAGCAGGCTCCTGTAATCTTAGCTACTCAGGAGGTTGAGCCAGGAAAATCGCTTGAACCCGGGAGGCAGAGAGGCAGAGTTTGCAATGAGCTGAGATTAACCCATTGCACTCTATCTGACAACAGAGCAAGGCTCTGTCTCAAAACAAAAACAAAAACATTCATTTATACCTGAACAAAATCAAAGTTTTCTAAATATGTCTGAGTCTATAACGTGATCTTCCAAACCATCTGATCCTGCATTCACATTTAGGACAATTTCAAACCTACTCAGGAAAATCAGATTGAACTTGATGCTCTCTTCAAATATCAGAGTGTAATAACCTCTTCTTCCCCTTTAATGAAAAAGCACTTATTCACTTATTGATATGTTACATTTGGTATCATATTGTAATTTAACTTTCTGAATATATATATATATATATATATATATATATATATCACATTTTGTGATATTATCCATCATATCCTAAGTAGGAATTACTATCATTGTGAAAGCAATTGTACACTCTGTGATTGTACCAATATCACAGGCAATGTACAACACTTCTATGATGTAGTTCCTAATATCCTGGGGACAGAGGATGATTATACCCTGAATATCACAGGAACTGTACACCACCAGTGTAGTATTGTTTCTAATATCCAAAAACGGAGAGGATATTACTCCAAATATCTCAGAAAGGGCACAAGCCCCCAGTGATATTGTTCCTAATAACTAGGGGATTACAGATGATATTACTCATGATGTGACTGGGGCTGTACACTGGTCCTGTGATATTGTTCCTAATATCCAGGGAAGGAGAGGATAATGTTACTGCCCATATGGAAACACTCTTAATATGGCAAGAGGTGTAAACTACGCTCTGATATGGTCACTAATGTCCACAAAAGAACAATTATATTGAATTAAACATTGCAAGGAGTGAACCCCCCCGTTCTTTCAATTCTAATGTCAAGGCGGGTGAGGATGACATTTGTGTCAATATCACAGAGGTGTAACTAGAGCTAGTGTTATTGTGCCTAATATGAAAAAAAAGCAGAATAACATTATCATCTCCCTATGATATGGTTCCCAGTATAATATTACACCATATTTTCAAAATAGCTGGTCTCTAGCAGCCAGGGTGGGCCTACATGGTGGCTGTATATAATCATATAAAGATAACTATTCTCTAACCAAACATATATATATATATATATATATATATATATATATATGTTTTTAGTTATATATATAAATTATATTTAGTTATATATAGTTAAATTAAATATGATTATAAATTATTCTATTTCTAGTTAAATTATATACATAAATTATTAATATATTCCTAGTTAAATTATAAATTTTCTGGGGTTTTTTTTGAGACAGGGACTCTGTCACCCAAGCTGGAGTGCAGTAGCCTAAATATAGCTCACTGAAAACTCAAACTCACTAGCTTCCCCAAATATTAATACCTATAATATAAAAACCATAATGCAATTGAAAAATCACAACGTTAATGTTGAGACAGTACTATTAATGAATTACAGGCTTTATTCAAACTGCCAGTTATGCCATTAATGTCCTTTTTCAGGTGTAGTCCCACAGTGCATTCAGTTTCATGTCTCCTTAATCACCTCCAATCGGAAGAGATTTGTCTTTCATCATTCTGACATGTTTAAATGATACTATCCAGTTATTCTGTAGATGTCTCTAAATTTGCGTTTGGTTTTTATTGGTTTTATTGTGAATAAATTCAGATTGTGCAGATGTATAACACTTACAGGTTTCACCACTATGATTTTTCCCTTTGTAATTAATACATATTTTCTTGGGAGATCATTTGAAACTATGTAATAATTTATTTTTAATCCTCCTTTTATTCATTAAGTTAAGCATATATTGATAATTCTTATCTACAGCAAATAATAAGGTAACATTCACTAAGTTTTGATTTTATATTTTCATTATTCCTTCATTTGTTGATTGGAATTCTACTGTAAGGAAGAACAATTCTTTCATGTTCATTTATTTATTCATTCAATTATTTACATATATCAGCACAGACTTATGGATGATTTTGTTCCCCATGATTAAAATCTATTACTATTATTATTGCTCAGTTATTTTCGGATTTGGCCATTGGAAGCTTCTTCAAACTGGCTTGAATAATTTTGACAAGCCTCTATCATGTACTGAGCATTTCATTTATTCTTCACAGCTTCATTTCTCATTTTACATATTATGCATTTATATTGTTAATACAATCTTCCTTAAAGTGAACATTTTTAATAATGAATATACATATATTGTATATTATGAGATGATTCATAGTTAATTAATTTTTGTCCATTTTGAATTTGTGTTTCCAAAATTTCAAAGATGCTGTAATTTCAAATACTAATAGTTCTATTATTCTGTTTTCTTCTAAAGATTGTCTTTATATGCTTGATGCATAAAAGCAATCAGATACACTGCATTTTCTGCAATTTGTATAATGTAATTGGAGTAAATAATGATTCAATACATTGTAATTTGACTTTCTCATCTTTATATTCTAAACTAATGCTGCCTCAATAATTTTTTGCCTTGAATAATTTGTCTCTAATGTATAATTTTTGAAAGATTAGCTATTTGTAACAATTAGATTTCTTCCTCCATGCAACTAAACAAATTTTGTTCTTAAATTTTTTTATTAAAATGTTTATGTAACAATCTTAATAGGTTAAAGGTATTGCAAAATATAGTCAATAGAAGGATGGAGGAAATTACCATGAGTAATGATAGAAAGAAGAAAAATATCTGTATACCTTAATTTTCAGCAAATTTTCAACATTTTTGAAGAATATATACAGACCTAACTTAATAATATATTGTTTTATACTACTTTTTCTTTACCTCAAACAGTTTATGTTTTTTTGAAGCAAATTATTTTAGGTGTTTCTGTCATCCTCTTTATATCCTTTATTAACAATTTCATGAGAGCAAAAAATTAATAAATACAATGTCAGATGGATATTGAATGTTTGCTGTTCTTTCACCGTTCTATTTTCTTCTTATAAGAATATTTTGATTCCGTATAAATTTTTCACATTTATGACATACATGTCCTAGAAAATAATTTATATTAAAATCATAGCTCTTGTATGTGGATTAATAACTTAAAATATACAATATTTTAACCAGATCATTACAATGGTAAGCTTTCTACCACGTTTTAATATAAAGACAATTACTAATTATCAATTGAATAAAGTAAATGACAATAAATTTTTTAAAAGCTGTTGAACAGTTCGCTTTTTCTGTTTTTTGGGTTTTTTGTTTTTGTTTTTGTTTTTGTTTTTGTTTTTGTTTTTTTTTGAGAGGAAGTTTCACTTGTCACCCAGGCTTGTGTGCAATGACGCAATTGCAGCTCACTGCAATCTCCACCTCCTGAGTTCAAAGGATTCTCTGGCCTCAGCTTTTCAAGTAGCTGAGATTACAAATACCCACTGCCATGCCCAGCTAATTCTTTTGTATTTTTGTAGAGATGAGGTTTCACCACGTTGGTCAGGCTGGTCTTGAACTCCTGACCTCAGAGGATCTCCCTCCTTGGCCTCACACAGTGCTGGGATTACAGGTGTGAGCTACCACTCCTAGCCACTTTCTATGTGATTGTATTTCTCTCCATTATCAGCCAGCCATGAGAAAATGTTCACACTTCATTTTGCACCTCTTCCAGTCACCATTTCCAGGTTACCTTTCTGATATTTGATACACTCTTCCTCTTTCCCTTCCAATGTTTATACCCAATGTTTCCTACTGACTTTTTCAGTCATTTTTATAACTCTACAATAGATCCAATATATTTTAATGTATTTTTAAATTTCCTCTTCTTCACTTCAATAAATTTTATTTTTTAAGCAGTTTTAGGTTCACAGTAAAATTGAACAGAAGGTACAGAGATTTCTTACATACTCTTTGTCTCCACACATACATATAGCTTCCCCTGTACTTATGTCCTCCACCAGAGTGGTAGTTTGTTGCAACTGATGGACCTACATTGACAGACACATCATTATTATTCTGGGTCCATCATTTACATTAGGGCTCACTCTTGGTGGTGCACTTTCTATTTGGTGTATGGACAAATATTTCAAATTTGGTATATGGACAGATTGAAAATAAATTTTGTCACTATTAAAATATACAATTCACTGCCCTAAAAAATTTTCTGTTCTCTGCTCATTCCTCCCCTTCTCCCAAAATCTCTGGTAACCCTTGATCATTTTTATGTCACACAAGTTTTGCCTTTTCTAGAATATCATACATTGGGAAGCATACAGCATGAAGCATTTACAGACTGGCTTATTTTGCATATTAATATGCATTTACAATCCCTCCATATCACTTAATGATTGATAGCTCATTTCTTTTTAACACTGTAAAATAACCATTCTCTGGCTATACCATAGTTTATTTCCCATTTACCTACTGAAAGACATAATTGTTGCTTCCTAGATTGACAACTATGAATGAAGCTACTATAAACATTCATGTGCAGGCTCTGTATGGACATAAATTTTCAACTTCTTTAGGTAAATACCAAGAAGCATGATTGCTGTTATTATATGGTAAGACTATGTTTACTTTTTTAAGAAACCATCAAACCATCTTTCAAAGAGGCTGTGCCATTTTGCATTCCCAAAAGTGATGGTTAAAATTTCTGTTGCTTCATCCTCACCAGCAGTAGTATTGTCAATGTCTTGGAGTTTAACCTATCTGAGAGGTGTGTGGTGATATCTCGGTGTATTTTAATTTACATTTCCCTAAAGAAAGATGATGTGCAGCATTGCAGCACATACCTATTTTCCATCTGTATATCTTCTTTGCTGAGGTGTATATTAAGATTTTGGCTAATATTTTAAGAATTTTTTTATTAGTAAAAAGTGGTATTTCATATTAAGAAACATAATTATACTTAGAGTGAAAAATACTATAGAAATATCTATATTTCTATAAATAAGCTTAAGATATGGAAAACAAAACTCCAATTTAAATCTTCCACTTGAATCTATTTCCAGCACAAGAAGGATTTTCCCATGTTATTGGCATTAAGTTAATTTTTAAATGTAATATGGAAAAATATCAGAGAAACACGTTATTGTGGAACAAACCTAGAAAATAAGAAGTTTTACCTAAAATCTCAAAGATTCAATTGAGGCACTATTAAACTGAACTTACTGTTTAACTACAATTCAAAAAAAAAATCAAAGACATGAAGAAATTTGATGAAAGTCAAATAATGTACATATGATAATTGTACAGGCCAAACCTAATGTTGTTGCCATTTCTCTGCAGCTTTCAAATTTTTTATTTACTGCTTCAAAAATATTCTTGAATATCTGTTTTATAAAAGATGATCAATCAGAGAACATTTAAAACAAGTACAATGGAAAAATTACCATCAATATTAGATAACAGCATATTTATTATAATTAGGCATGGCATAGTGATTAGGTGCTCAGATCTTGAGTGAGACAGACTGACTCAAAACCTTCTCTATCACTTAGCTGTGAAATGTTGAGTGTGTTTTTAAATTCTCTATGTCCCTCTTCCTCATCTACCAAACTGGTTTAATACAAATACCAAATTTACACATTGGCTAGGAAGATTAAAGGACACAATATTTATTGTTGTAATTATAGGTCATTAATAATCAAACATAATAAAATACATCCATAAATTTTTAACACACGTCTCTCCCTTTAAAAAATAAAATAAAACCTAACACCTTAAAACCCTAGAAGAAAACTTAGGCAAAACCATTCAGGACATAGGCATAGGCAAGGACTTCATGACTAAAACACCAAAAGTGTCAGCAACAAAAGCCAAAATAGACAAATGGGATCTAGTTAAACTCCAGAGCTTCCATACAGGAAAAGAAACAATCATTAGAGTGAACCAGCAACCAACAGAATGGGAAAAAAATTTTGCCATCTACTCATCTGACAAAGGGATAATATCCAGAATCTAGAAAGAACTAAAACAAATTTACAAGAAGAAAACAAACAAACCTATTCAAAAGTGGGTGAAGGATATGAACAGACACTTTTCAAGACGTCTGTGAAACCAATAAACATATGAAAAAATGCTCATCATCACTGGTCATTAGAGAAATGCAAATCAAAACCACATTGAGATACCATCTCATGCCACTTTTATAGGTGTTCATTAAAAAGTCTGGAGACAACAGATGCTGGAGATGATGTGGAGAAATAGGGACATTTTACACTGTTGGTAGGAGTGTAAATTAGTTCAACCATTGTGGAAGACAGTGTGGCGATTCCTCAAGGACCTAGAAATAGAAATTCCACTTGACT
>CAUYOR010058680.1:0-17543 GCA_963573925.1 Callimico goeldii | reverse complement strand
CAGGCACGGGCCACCATGCCCAGCTAATTTTTGTATTTTTTAGTAGAGACGGGGTTTCACCATGTTGACCAGGATGGTCTCGATCTCTTGACCTCGTGATCCACCCGCCTCAGCCTCCCAAAGTGCTGGGATTACAGGCTTGAGCCACTGCGCCCGGCCCAAAAGGGGTTTTTGTGGTTTCCAAGCTTAACTTTCTCCTTTTCTTTGGAGACGGGATCTTGCTGTGTTGCACCAGGCTGGATTGCAGTGCTGCAGTCATAGCTCACTACAGCCTTGACCTCCTTGGCTCAAGCAATCCTCCCACCTCATGCTCCTGAGTAGCTGGGACTACAGGTGTGTGCCACCATGCCCAGCTACATTTTTGTGCTTTTTTTTTTTTGGTAGAGACAGGGGTTCAGTATGTTGCCCAGGCTGGTCTCGAGCTCCTGAGCTCAAACAAATTCACCCACCTCAGCCTCCCAAAGTGCTGGGATTAAACTTTCCCTTTGATGGCCGGGCGCGGTGGCTCACACCTATAATCCCAGCACTTTGGGAGGCCGAGGCGGGTGGATCACGAGATCAAGAGATTGAGACCGTCCTGGTCAGCAAGGTGAAACCCCATCTCTACTAAAAATACAAAAATTAGCTGGGCATGGTGGTGCGTGCCTGTAGCCCCAACTACTCGGGAGGCTGAGGCAGAACTGCTTAAACCCAGAAGGCGGAGGTTGCGGTGAGCCGAGATTGTGCCATTGAACTCCAGTCTGGGTAACAAGAGCGAAACTCCGTCTCAAAAAAAAACAAAACTTTCCCTCTCACATAGTGAATGTGGGGTCCCTAGATTCTATTTTCTTTCACACGGGGAAGTCACTGATTCCCACCTCCCCACCCTTGGCTGGCCTGGCTCTCCTCGTGTGTCCAGGAAGCACAAGACCCCTCTGCTAGCCTCATCTGGAGGATGTAAAGAGGAATGAGATATCAGGTGTGAAAGCCTGATAAATGACTAGAAAGCAACCAGAGTGAATTTGATTGCTGTCATCATGACCTGGGGCCAAAGGCATCTTCAAAACAAGTAGGAGCTGCAACAAGACTGTGGGAGAGACTGGCTGGATAGAGGTTTGAAGACACACCTTAGGCTTGGAGTTCTAGCTCTGCCATTTATGAGCTGACAAGTTATCTACCAGCTTCCCCATCTGTAAAATGAGCAATCTCTACCTTCCCCTATTGGGGTGAATATTAAAAGAGATCATGTAGGCTGGGCCTGGTGGCTCATGCCTGTAATCCCACCACTTTGGGAGGCTGAGACCAGCAGATTGCTTAAGCCCAGGAGTTCAGGAGAAACCTGGGCAACATGGCAAAACCCCATCTCTACAAAAATATATAAAAATCAGCCGGGTGTGGTGGTGCATACCTGAGGCTGAGGTGGGAGAATCCACTTGAGTCTGGAGGTTGAGGCTGCAGTGAGCTAAGATTGCGCCACTGCACTCTAGCCGGCATCTGGCCATTTGCTGAGGACATGCAGGCCCCCAGTGGGTCCCCTTCTACAACACTGCTTCCAGGTGGAAGCCTTCCCCGGTTCCTGGCATGCCAAACCTTTTTCTCCTGAAATCATAGCTTAACTTAAAAACAAAACCAAAAAATGTTCCTGATTTTCTCTGAGCCTTCTCCTTCTCCCCATCTCTTTCCTTCCATTTTCAATACACTATTTTGGCTTTCTTAGGCTATCTGTTAGTAATCTGTTTTCCGGTCGGGGGAGGTGGCTCACGCCTGTAATCTCAGCACTTTGGGAGGCCGAGCCTTTGTGAAGGAGTGGTAGCAGAGCAGAGAGGTGCTAGACAGACTCAGATCACTTGAGGTCAGGAGTTCAAGACCAGCCTGGCCAACACGGTGAAACCCTGTCTTTATAAAAAAAATTTAAAAAGAAAAAAAAAGTAATCTGTTTTCCTTTTTGCGAGCATTTAGCTTTGACTTTCCCAATTATCAATAAAGCACACCTCCAGGACAAAGTCATTAGGCCCTTTTGTAATTCAGACTCCTTCCACAAACGTTTAACAACAGAGAAGTTTTGCCTTTGGGGACAAGACAAGGAGGCCCAGTCCCTACCCTCCGATGCCTAGAGTAGAGTAGAAAGCTGCTTCAAGGTCAGGAGATGCTTCTAGACTGCATCCTAGCCCTCTGGGGGAGACAAGATGAGAAGAAAGTGCTCATTTTATTTGATGGTGGGAATCTCAGACCTGTGGCTTTCTCTCCAGCTGAAGCTAAGCATTGCTCCAAACCTTTAGGCTAGAGCTGTCTATGAGTAACCAGAGGAAATCAACAAAATAAAATATCTGAGGCTTGAATACCTACCTACTTGACATTTCTGGCAGGCTCTAAGCCCCCGACTTTGGAGAGGGATTTGAGGTCTTAACTGCACCCTTGGTGTAACTTGACCTATAAGCCTTTAGGCCTAGGCGTGTGTCTCTGCCTGTCTGGGGCCGCTGGGGCTTGCCTCTGGGACTTGGGCCTGCAAGCTTCATGTACCTGCCCTTCCCTAATATCCACCTGCCCCCCCAACACATGTTAGGCAGATGCAAACGTAATTGCGGTTTTTGCCATTACTTTCAATGGCAAAAACCGCAGTTACTTTTTTGCACCAACATAATACATTCCAGTGTTTGTTAACATTGAATTCTGGGCATTTTAGTTCACAATGCTTTGTCCCAGCTCTAAGAAGTTGATTAGTCCTATTTCCCTATTATTATTATTATTACTATTATTATTATTTTGAGAGGAGTTTTGTTCTTGTTGTCCAGGCTGCAGTGCAATGGTGCAATCTCGGCTCATGGCAACCTCTGCCTCCTGGGTTCAAGCGATTCTCCTGCCTCAGCCTCCCAAGGAGCTGGGATTACAGTTGCCCACCACCACGCCTGGCTAATTTTTTTTTTTTTTGTAGAGATGGGGTTTCACCATGTTGGCCAGGGTGGTCTCAAACTCCTGACTTCAAGTGATCTTCCCTCCTCGGCCTCCCAAAGGGCTGAGATTACAGGTGTGAGCCACAGTAATCTCTGAGTCCCCCTCCTCGCTCCTGAGGTAAGACAAGATGTTCCTGGACTAAACCTCAAGGTGTCACCAGGGCTTGATGTCAGCACAGTTTGGGTGCAGCCTTGGTGATCCAGGTCCCCCCCATCAGCTGGGGTGGCCTGGCACTGGACTTTCACTCCCATTACTGCTAGAGAGAGGCTCTTTCATACCTTGGTTCCCTGTTCTTGGGAACCACCTGGAGCCCTTTGGGGCTGGGGCAACCTGCTGAGCAGGTGGGAAAATCCTGAAGATACCAAATTATTGGCAGAGTGCCTGGGGCTCCAGACAAGACTCCCCAGCCAAGACAGGGAGGAAAAGTACCTGCCTCTGGGGCTCTTTCAGATGCGGAATCCTTATTTTCTGAGGGAGTTAACACACATCAGGGGGCTGAGGCAGCCAGTGCAGGCCTAGAGAGGAAAGCAATAGGATTTCCCCTTGGGCTCCTTGGGGACAGGGTGGTATCCAGTTCATGTGTGAACCTCCAGTGTGGGTTGGCATACAGTGCATTTGCTAGACAAACGAATGAGCAGAGTCCACAGCCCACATCCCTCCCTCCTTCCATTTGCAATCCCTGCCTCTATCTAAGCTCTGTGTGGTCACTTCCTCCTTGAAATGAGCTCTACTGGCCCACAGGGTCACACATTCTCCCAGAATGGCAGCTCCTAAGGGTTCACAGCACAAATAGGTTCAGGGGGTGAGGGAAGCCGCTGTATCTTGGAGGTCCCCTGGCCCAGAGAGAGGCTGTTCACAAGGCTGGAGACTCTCTGGAGGCAGGAGGTGAAAATAGGATTGAACTGGGCTCAAAGAAGGGATAGGGTGGTGAAGGAATGGTAGCAGAGCAGAGAAGTCATGAAATTTACAGGAAATGAATTCAGACATGAGGCTCAGAACACTTGGGTTGTACTAACTGTGTGACCTTGGAGGAGTTGTCTTATCGCTTTGAGTTATACCTGTAAGGGGCATGGTAATACCTCAGGCCGTTGGAGGCTATCAGAAGAAAGGAAGGAGATAAAGCCTGTGATCTTGCTTCCTGAAACGTCTGAGGGAAGGTCCTAGTTACCATTAGGTTGTTATTAAGTAGAGCTTTAGGGTTCTGGGTATGGTGGCTCCCTCCTTCCCTCTGTAGGGAAAAGTCAAACTGAGCCAGACCTCCTCACACCCTACTCAGGAATCTGTCACTGTGCATTGTCAGGTTATTAACAGGCCACTCCTGACCACGGAGCTGGGACATTTCCAAGAAAGTAGGAGATGATATTAAATGTCTTGTTCATCCAGAAGGGAGAAAAGAGCGGGCAAGAAAGACATAGCCAAAGCTCTGGGCTGCTGAGAAAATTAGCAGGGAACTCAACTAACAGCAGCAAAAAGTGCAAGCAGGATTCCTGGAAGGAATGTTTCCGGTGACCCTTGGATTTCCGAAGCCCAGAGCTTCACCCACTGTGACCCCTGGCAAAAATGGGGGCTCCTGGCCATGCCTCTGAGCAGAGGATTCCACCTGGTGCTCTAAGGGCCTGACGGCCCAGGTTAGAAACACAAGCCCTGGGGCCAGATGATCTTGGGTTCGAATCCAAATTGTCACTGTGTGACCTGAGAAGTCCCTTGAGCTCCCCCAGGGCTTGATCTCATTTGCACAATGGAGACCACATGGGAACCCACTCATGCTGATGGCATGGGGTTGGTGGCTAATGCAGGTCAGAACTCATCCCCAAGCTAGGACCACACCAAGGTGTTCCTCATTACTTGGACGCTGGCTGGTCTCGAAGTTAAAAGGACCTAAGTTTGAGAGGCGGAGGCAGGTGGAGTTGAGGTCAGGAGTTCAAGACCAGCCTGACCAACATGGTGAACGCTATCTCTACTAAAAATACAAAATTTAGTTTGGTGTGGTGGCAGGCACCTGTAATCCCAGCTACTCGAGGAGCTGACGCAGGAGAATCACTTGAACCCCAGAGGTGGAGTTTGCAGTAAGACGAGATCATGCCACTGTACTCCAGCCTGGGCAACAGAGTGAGACTCTATCTCCAAAAAAACAAAACATAACAAAAACCCAAGTTAGACAGACTTTCTGGAGCAAGCTTCATCCTGAGCCTTCATCCTTGCCACAGAATGGGGCCATCCCTGTTAGTGTTTCTGAGAATTGAGCCAACAGAAAACAAAAATTAACAGCACTATCTTCAAGAAGCAGTCCCGTGCTTCTGATAAAGGACTCAGGCTCTGATGGACTCACCCAGAGGAGCCCCCCTTATGTCATTGTCTCTGGGGAAGGGTGGGCGGAGACCCAGCTCTGCTGAAGAATAGTCAGTGATAGCTAGAAGGCCTCAAGGTCTCTAGAGGAATGGAAAGAAAAGAGACTAGGTGGAAGGAAGGCACTTCTGTTTGTATCCAGAAAAGGCCTCTCCCGAGAGTCCAGCTCAATGGCAAATGGGACTTAAATAAGGATCACTTAGAAAAGACAGGGCCACTTCTACAGCACTTTACTTAAGGAGTACTTTAGGTAAGGATTTCTGCATCTCAAGTCTACAAAGTAGTTGCTATTATGATTCCCATTTCAGATAAAAAACAGAAAAGGCCAGGCGCAGTGGCTCACACCTGTAATCCCAGCACTTGAGCCGCAGGCAGATCACCTGAGGTCAGGAGTTTGAGACCAGCCTGGGCAACATAGTGAAGCCCTGTCTCTACTAAAAATACAAAAATTAGCCAGGTGTGGTGGCACGCACCTATAATCCCAGCTACTCCGGAGGCTGAGGCAAGAGAATCACTTGAACCAAGGAAGTGGAGATTGCAGTGAGCCAAGATGGTGCCACTGCACTCCAGCCTGGGTGACAGAGGGAGACTCCGTCTAAAAAAAAAAAAATACATAAACAAACAAACACAAAACCACAGCCATAAAAGACCGAGTAATTTGTTCAAGATTATGCAGCTAGTAAGGCCAGATCCTAGGTTAGAAACACGTAAATGTCAGGCTCTAGCCACAGAACCACGAGATGGTAGGGAAAGGAAGATTCCAGCTGAAACATAAATGATCCTGTTGCTATACTGAGCTGCGGTGGGCAAGAGGAGGTTGCTAGGGGAAACTGGCATGATCTTCACCAAGCAGACAGGGTCCTGTGTGCCCAGGAGAGGTCTAGATTGTTTCAGAGAGAACAGACTCACCCTGCCTGAAGGCACCTCTTAGCAAGCCATAGTGATGGCTCAAATCACCACCTGCCACCCTCACCCTTTGCTCCCCCACAAGCTCACATCTAGACCAAGGCTC
Source organism: Callimico goeldii (assembly GCA_963573925.1). Lineage (NCBI taxonomy): Eukaryota > Metazoa > Chordata > Mammalia > Primates > Cebidae > Callimico > Callimico goeldii. The sequence goes on along the minus strand of CAUYOR010058680.1, from coordinate 11,254 downwards.
TGATTGAATCTCTTCCTAGAGCTCAGCGCATGGCCCAGAGGTGAAGACTACTAGAGCTGATGGCATCACTCAGCATTCTCTCCATCCTGATGTGATGTGACACCACTGCCCAGATGTTCCCGGGGCTTAAAGGAGCAGCCTTTTCAAATCAGGAGGATCTAGTGTCTGTATCTTTTGTTGGGGGCACTCCCACCTCCTTCCTTCTCCTTTTACTGAGTCCCCAAAATCCCATACCCTTGGGTAAGCTTCTCATGCTTCTATAATTCTATTTGACCCTAGGGTCTCCCTGCATTTTCGCAGCCACCCTCAGCACAGACAGGGAGACTCTGCTGGAAGAAAATGGACTTTAAGATACATGTGAGATAGGGTCAGCTATAACTTTAAAAATATTAATTTTTTTACTATAATTAAAAAAAATTTAGCCAGGAATGGTGGCATGTGCCTCTAGTCCCAGCTACTTGGGAGGCTGAGGCAGGTGAATTGCTTGAACCTGGGAGGTGGAGGTTGCAGTGAGCCGAGATGGCGCCACCGTACTCCAGCCTGGGTGACAGAGCAAGACTCTGTCCCAAAACAAACAAACAAAACAAAAACAAAAACAAAAACAAAAAAGAATGAGTGAGAAGGGAGAAGGGCCGGGCATCTCTGTGTTCCTTTTTGTGGGGAGAGTGAGGAAAAGGTATTTATAAATTGGATATAATTGTCAAAGCTTATTATTGTGGCTATGGAGTTTATTTTCTCTTCTCCAGCTTTCAGTTCCCTGAGTGTTGGCATGTGTGCGTGTGTATGCATGTGTGTGTGTGTGTGTGTGTGTGTGTGTGTGTGTGTGTGTGTCCGTTGGTCCTAGGAAGCCTTTGAGCCATAACAATGTCTCATCCTGGTCTGATGTCAAGGCTAATTTATACTTCCCAACTTGATGGCTTGACACTACAGGGCGTGAGTTTTCTCCACGCTTTAACCGCCCCGTTACCTCTACAAGCCAGTTGCTCTCCAGATAGCAGTTGTATTTGAAGGCAAAAGACACATTAGGTCGGCTAGGAATGAGGAGTCAGGGAACGCATCACCCTGGGCCTGGACCCCAACCCCTGACTGGCCGTGTTTCTGAGTAGCCAATGAAATCCCAGCTGAGCTGTGGCCTGGGAGTCCTCCAGCAAAGCAAAACTCGGCTCATGCAAGGTCACCAAGAGGCAACAAGGACAGAGAGATAGGGTGACTAAGCTTAGGAGCCTTGTAATTGAATCTGTAATAAACTAATTACAAGAAAATGTGTGGAAGAGAATGTTTCTCTCTTTTGTAAAAGCAAAGAATTTGGCTAACTTAGGAGAATGATTTAGTGTTAGGGATCACTTGAGCCATTCAGTTTTCAAAACAGAAAAATAAAACTCAAAGAAGTCAAGTGAAGGCCAGGCACGGTGGCTCACGCCTGTAATCCCAGCACTTTAGGGGTCCAAGGCAGGAGGATCGCTTGAGTCCAGGAATTTGAGACCAGCCTGGGCAACAGAGTAAGACCTCGTCTTTACAAACAATAATAATAATATGTATTAGCCAAGCATGGTGGTGCATGTCTGTGTTCCCAGCTACTAAAGAGACTGAGATGGGAGAGCTGCATGAGCCCAGGCAGTTGAGGCTGTGGTGAGCCGTGATTGTGCAACTGCACTCCAGCCTGGGCAACAGAGCTGTCTCAAAAAAAGACAAGTGACTTGTCCAAGGGCACACAGCCAGCTACTAGCAGAATCTGGGATGAAAGACATGAACTCCCCTAACCCCGGGGCCATGCTTCTACTACATGAGTGGTTTTCAAACGTTTTATTTTTGTAAGCAGGGGGTTCTTTCCTCCACCACCTTGCAAGTGAAACATACATGAAATAAAACAGATCAAGGTGGTCCCACTATGTGGTGAAGTGGGATGAAGATTCCATCCAGAACCCCATTTGCTCTTTTTTTTTTTTTTTTTTGTGACAGAGTCTCACTCAGTCGCCAGGCTGGAAGTACAGTGGCACGATCTGGGCTCACTGCAACCTCCACCTCCCTGGTTCAGCTATTTTCCTGCCTTAGTCTCCCAAGTAGCTGGGATTATAGGCACCTGCCACCATGCTCAGCTAATTTTTGTATTTTTAGTAGAGAGGAGGTCTCCCAACCTTGTGATCCACCTGCCTCAGCCTCCCAAAGTGTTGGAATTACAGGTGAGAGCCACTGCTCCCGGCCTGCTCTGTCTTTTTCGATGCAGTTCTTGGGGTACCTCTCGGAGGTCCTAAGGCTTCAGGGAACTGTCTGAAAAACCACAATGCCAACTCTAACAATAATAAGCCCTCAATACAGTTTCCATAAGACCTAGGTATTATTCCAAATTTTATATGTAGTAGCTCATTTGATTTTCAGAAACCCTGTTAGACTCCCACACCAGTGGGGCTGCAGGAGTCCTAAGCTTTGCAGAGGTCCCTCTTCCACATGTCCTGACAAACAACATTTCTTGGAAGCCGAGCATAGTGGCTCATGCCTATAATCCCAGCACTTTGGGAGGCCAAGGTGGGCAGATCACTTGAGGTCAGGAGTTCAAGACCAGCCTTGCCAACATGGTGAAACCCCATCTCTACTAAAAATACAAAAATTAGTGAGGCATGGTGGCAGGTGCCTGTAGTCCCAGCTATTCAGGAGGCCGAGATAGGAGAATCACTTGAACCTCGTGGCAAAAATTGCAGTGAGTTTAGATCACACCACTGCCCTCCAGCCTGGACAACAGTGACTCTGTCTCAAAAAAAAAAAACAAAAAGGCCAGGCAAGGTGGTTCATGCCTGTAATCCCAGCACTTTGGGAGGCCCCAAGGTAGGCAGATCACCAGATGGTGAAACCCCATCTCTACTAAAAATATAAAAATTACCTGGGTATGGTGGTGTGCACCTGTAATCCCAGCTACTCAGGAGGCTGAGGCAGGAGAATCGCTTGAACCCAGGAGGCAGAGGTTGCAGTAAGCTGAGATCGCACCACCAACACTCCAGCCTGGGAAACAGAGCGAGACTCCCTCTCAAAAAAAATCTGTTGACATCTGTGCTTCTGAAATGGAATCTTTGCCAGTAGAGGGTGACTTTTTGTTCACATTCCATGTCTCATAATCCTGCCCTTGAACCTTACCTCATGTCCTCCCCATTCCTTCCCTGCTTTTTAATTCACCACCACCCGATGTGGTTCCAGGTTGGGCAGCTTTTAGACTCTCAGAATCCACAAGCAGACTTGCTGGTCTTCTCCAGAGGCACACCAGTTGCCTCCTCTTAACATGAGCAGAGGCAGCCTAAAGATATATTCTGTCTAGCATCCACAATTACTGCCAAATAAACTCTTCCCCAAACAACCACTTTATTATGCCTCTGGCATCAATGAGTCTTAGGAATTTGGACAGCACACAGAATGGCTTGTTTCTGCTCCTGATGTAAGAGGTCTCAGCTGGGCAGACTCAAAGATGAGAGGTGACTCAGTGGCTAGGGGCTGGAACCATCTGGGTCATCTTCACTCACATGTCTGGTGGGTGGTACCAGCTGTCAGCTGCAATCTCAGCTGGACTGTAAGCCAGAACACCTGCCTAGGTCTCTACACTTGGGGTAGTTTGGGCTTCCTCACAAGATGGCAGCCAAGTGCCAAGCTCCAGAGTCCCAAGAGAGCCAGGAAACTATGACTTTTTTTTTTTTTTTTGAGATGGAGTCTCACTCTGTTGCCAGGCTGGAGTGCAGTGGCACAATCTTGGCTCACTGCAACCTTCACCTCCTGGGTTCAAGCGATTCTCCTTCCTCAGCCTCCCGAGTAGCACACGCCACCATCCTAAGCTAATTTTTGTATTTTTAATAGAGACTGGGTTTCACCATGTTGCCCAGGATAGTCTCAATCTCTTGACCTCGTGATCCACCCACCTCAGCCTCCCAAAGTGCTGGGATTACAAGCATGAGCCATCATGCCCAGCCCCCCACCTTTTTTTTTGAGACAGAGTTTTTTTTGAGCAGAGTTCGCTCTTGTTGCCCAGGCTGAAGTGCAATGGCGCGATCTTGGCTCACTGCAACCTCCGCCTCCTAGGTTCAAACAGTTCTCCTGCCTCAGCCTTCTGAGTAACTGGGATTACAGGCGCCCGCCACCACTCCTGGCTAGTGTTTTTTTGCATTTTTGGTAGAGACGGGCTTTCACCATCTTGACCAGGCTGGTCTTGTACTTCTGACCTCAAGTGATCCTTGAGTTTAGCCTCCCAAATGCTGGGATTACAGGCCTGAGCCATCACATCCGGCCAGGACTTACAGTCTTTTTGAGGGGGACACTGTTCAACCCATAACCATGACCTATCCTTGAAAGTCACATGCATCACCTCTGCTGTGTCACCTGCTCCTCCCCCCAGGGTCAAAGGGAAGGAGTGTGGACCCCCTCTTGACAGGAAGTGTGTCTGGGGCATGTAAGGTGGGAGATACTGTGGCAGTCATTTTTAGAAGATGCAATCTGCCAAGACAGTGTTTAAAAAACATTTATTTTTAGTTGCTAGTATTTAAGCATAAGGGGAATTTACATAAAACTTGATTTCTGGTTCTTAAAAAAATCAGAAGAGCCTGACAGCACTGGGCTCTGATTTCCCCATGGCAGCAGCCAGTGAGAGCTGCCCCTTTTAGGAGGCGGGGCCCTCCAGCTGACCCATTTCCTGGGTCCCCCCTTCTGAGGCCCAGTGTCAGCTGCCATTACTCATGTGGAGCTGTGACTTCCCTTGCACGTGCCTGCTTCTCTCTCTCTTTTTTTTTTTAAAGATAGAGTCTCACTCTGTCACTCAGGTCGGAGTGCAATGGCGCAATCTTGGCTCACTGCAACATCTGCCTCCTGGGTTCAAGCGATTTTCCTGCCGCAGCCTCCCGAGTAGCTGAGATTGCAGGCGCATTCCACCAAGCCTGGCTAGCATGTAGCCTGCTTCTCTCAGGTCAGTCCTTGCTGCCTGCTCCCTGGCCAACTGAGGGTGACCCCTTGCTCCCCACCCCCAGGCTGTACAGAGGTAGCTCCCCAGGGTGGAACCCCAGGAACACCCCCCCGGGTGAAATCATAGTGTCCTGACCTTAGCAGCCCACCCTGCTACCCAGAGAACCAACAGAACGCAACAGTCATGCGCCTGGCCTCTGAGTCATGGCCCCAGTGTCTGCAGGACTGGTCTGGGCAAGAGGATGAGGCTGGACAAGCACAGGCAGCTAGCTGATTGCAGTGGGAAGGGCAGGGTAGGGGTGGGGAGGTTGCTTGAAAAACTGCAAACAGATGTGGTTATCACAGCCACCCTCGTGGGGCCCACCAGCACCGCCTCCCTCTGTCCTTCCCCCACAGGCCCCTTCCAAGACATGACATCGGGGCTACTTCTCAGGCGACTTCCCTGACCTCCTGTCCTTCCCATCCATGCGTATCTTCTAGAATCTTCCCAGATCTTTCCTGTGGCTGGCCAAATCCCTTTACCACAAATGCCACAAACATAAACAACACCAAGTTTGCCAACGCTGTTTCTGTGTCATCTGAGGAGGCTCCCACTGGAGCAATAATGTTCTCCATGGAAGAGTGTGTGGAACAGCAGCAGCCCAGGTCTTGGGTCTGAGAATGGTCTTTGCTGTGCTGGTCTTTTTTTTTTTTTTTTTTTTTTTTTGACATGGAGTCTTGTTCTTGTTGCCCAGGCTGGAGTACAGTGGTGTAATCTTGGCTCACCGCAACCTCTGCCTCCCAGGTTCAAGCAATTCTCTTGCCTCAGCCTCCTGAGTAGCTGGGACTATAGGCATGAGCCACCACGCCCAGCCAATTCTTTTTTTTTTTTTTTTTTGTATTTTTAGTAGAGACAGGGTTTCTCCATGTTAGTCAGATTGGTCTTGAACGGTCAACCTCAGGTGATCTGCCCGCCTCAGCCTCCCAAAGTGCTGGGATTATAAGCGTGAGCCACTGCATCCCGCCTGTGCTGTCTTCTTCAAGAGTGTGGGCAGATCCTGTCACCTCAAAAGCAGAGCCCTCTTCAAGCCTGGATGGGAGTGTCCCCAGGCATTAGGGATGTCCCTGGAGACCCGGGCTCTGTTACCTCCCACAGTTACTCAGCATCTCCGTATCTCCTGCTCCTGCCTTAGTAAGGTTAAGTGATTTAACTCATGCAAAGTGCTGGGAGAAGCGTTTAACACTTACCAGCGTCCTTGATGGAGTTCTTTTTCCTCCATCTAGTCATACCGTTGGGTTCTAGTAGAGGTTGGCCAATGTAGACTCGCCTTGTCTTTTGCACTCCCAGAGCAGAATGAGGGTGAAGTGAGCCCAGGCACCAGGATAGAAACCTGCCCTGCCTCCCCATGCACCAGGTACTGTTCCAGGCCAAGAAAGCAGCATGTCCTGCCTCTTCCCTCTGCGTCCCACCTCCAGTGCCCCAGTGCTCCCAGACCCCCTGCCTGTACCCAGAGCTGGACACAGATGACAGGGGAGAGGCCCCGGAGTTCCGGTCCCAGCATCTGTGATTAATATTTTGCAGGTTGAAGGCCGGTGAGCATTTTTCCTGACCTTGGGGAATGACTTGTCTGGCTCTTAGTGAGGGGTGGAAACAATTTTAAAAGGCAGGGAAGGTTGGGAAGAAACAGGAAAACAAGTATTGCATAGCTGCCAGTTGAATCCAGGGCTGGCTGGTGCTTTTCTACAGAAATCTAAGACAGTTGGGATCGGGAACAGGGAGGAAGAGGAAAGGAGTGGAGGGGAAGCCCAGGGTCCCTGAGGGGCTGTCCTGGGGTCCTGCTAGAGTCTGGGAGTTTACTGAACCTAAACTTCCAGAGAGAAAAGATGAACATTGGAGCTCACAGACGAGTTGCTCATTCATTCTCCAGGGCTGCTGAAAGCAATTAGCACAAACTGGGCCGCTTAAGTCAACAGAAATGTCCTCTCTCACATTTCTGAGGCTAGAAGACCAAAATTGAGGTATCAGTAGGACTGTGCTCCCCCTGAGGGCTCTAGGGGAGAATTCTTCCTTGGCTCTGTCCGTTTCGAGGGTTCCAGGCAATCCCTGGCATTTCTCAGCTTGCAGAGTCATCACTCCAAGCTCGGCCTGTGTCCTCACATGTCTTTGTCCTGTGTGTGTGTGTCTGTGTTGTTTCTTTTTTTTCTTCAGCTTTGATTTTGGATTCACGGGGTATGTGTGCAGGTTTGGGACATGGAAGCGGCGTGATGCTGGGGTTTGGGTAACTGATCTTGTCACCCAGGTAGTGAGCATAGGACCCAATAGGTGGCTTTTCAGCCCATGTCTTCTCCCTCTCATTTTTTTTTTTTTTTGAGGTGGAGTCTCACTCTGTCACCCAGGCTGGAGTGCAGTGGCACGATCATCTTGGCTCATTGCAACCTCTGCCTCCTGGGTTCAAGTCATTCTCCTACCTCAGACTTCTAAGTAGCTGGGATGATAATTTTTGTATTTTAATAGAGAAGGGGTTTCACCATGTTGACCAGCTGGTCTTGAACTTCTGACCTCAAGTGATCTGCCCGCCTCAGCCTCCCAAAGTGCTGGGATTACAGATGTGAGCCACTGCGCCCGGCATTTTTATTTATTTATTTATTTTTGAGACAGGGTAACTGTCGCCCAAGCTGGAGTGCAGTGGCGCAATCTTGGCTCTACAACCTCTGCCTCCCAGATTCAAGTGATCCTCCTGCCTCAGCGGACTGCAAGCACATGCCACCACACCTGGCTAATTTTTGTATTTTTGGTAGAGAGGGGGTTTTGCCATGTTGGCCAGCTGGTCTCGAACTCCTGGGCTCAGGTGATCTACCTGCCTCTGCCTCCCAAAGTGCTGGGATTACAGGTGTGAGCCACCATGCCTGGCCCTCTCTTCTTTTTTATGAGGACACAAGTCCTTGGATTTAGGGTCGGTCTCATCCAGTATGATCTCAACTTAACTAGTTACATCTGCAGAGAACTGACTTCCAAATAAGGTCACATTCTGAGGCTCCTGGTGGACACGAATTTTTTGGGGGACAACATTCAGCCTACTGCACTGCCTTTGACAGTCTTATGGGGGAGTCACATCAGAACCCCACAAAGGTTCTAGCAAGCGTGGACTTGACATAAGCCACTTTAGACCAGGGTCTGCAAACTTCTCACCCCATCTGTTTCTGTATGGCCCAGGACCTAAAAATGACTGTTACATGTTTAAATGATTCAGAAAAAAATAAAGCCCAGAATGATACTTCGTTACATGTGAAAATTATATACAATTCAAATTTCAGAGTCTTTAAATAAAATTGAATTGGAACACAGCCATGCACATACATTTATGTATCCTCTGTGGCTGCTTCTACGCTACGGCAGAGACTCTGTGTTCCACAGAGTCCTTTAGGGAAAATGTTTGCTAAGTCTGGGCGAGGTGGCTCATGCCTGTGATCCCAGCACTTTGGGAGGCTGAGGAGGGTGGATCACCTGAGGTCAGGAGTTAGAGACCAGCCTGGCTAACATGGTAAAACCCCATCTCTACTTAAAATACAAAAATTTGCTGGGTGTGGCACATGCCACCAGCTACTGGGGAGGCTGAGGCAGGAGAATCACTTGAACTCAGGAGGTGGAGGTTGCAGTGAACTGAGATCACGCCTTTGCACTCTGGCCTGGTGACAGAGCAAGATTCTGAAAACTTCTCACCCCATCTATTTCTGTATGGCCCATGGGCTAAGGATGACTGTTACATGTTTAAGTGATCCAGAAAAAAATAAAACCCAGAATGATCTTTCATTACATGTAAAAATTATATCTCTGTCTCAAAAAAACAAAACAAACCTGTTAGTTGTCCCCAGGGACATTTTATTCGTTAAAAGACAAGATTTTGCTTTGTTCCTGGGGCTGGAGTGCGGTGATGCAATCACAGCCTATTGCAGCCTTGACCTGCTGGACTCAAGTGATCCTCCTGCCTCAGCCTCCCGAGTAGCTGAGACTACAGGTGCATGCTGCCACACCCAGCTAAAGGACACACGAGGGAGGCTGCCCCGTATGGATGGTATCTCAGTACCTTCCAAATTTTCATTTGTTTTGGACCATAAGAAGCCCAGGCAGTTGGGAGGCTGAAGTGGGAGGATTGCTTGAGGCCAGGACCAGCTTGGGCGACATGGTGAGTTCCCATCTCTACAATATTAATTAATTAATTAATTAATTAATTAGCTGGGTATGGCGGTGCATGCCTATAGTTCTAGCTGTTTGGGAGGCTGAGGCCGGAGGATGACTTGAGCCCAGGAGTTTGACGCTGCAGTGAGCCAAGACTATGCTGCTGCACTCCAGCCTGGGGCCTGGGTAACAGAACAAGACTTTGTCTCAAATAAAAAAAAAAGAAAGAAAAGAAAAGAAAAGGCTGGGCACTGTGGCTCACACTTTAGGAGGCGGAGGCAGGAGGATACCTTGAGCCCAAGAGTTTGAGACCAGCCTGGGCAACACAGCGAGAACTTCTATTTTAAAATGAAATAAAGTTAAAAAATATAAATATATATGTATAAATATATATATAAATATATAAATAAATACATATTTTAACTTTATTTTATATATATAAAATTTATATATATATATTTTATATATTTATAAATATATTTATTTTCTGAAAGGAGAAACTGAGGCTCTGAGAGGTTTGCAGGAGCCTCTACATGGGGTTCAGGGTTGGGACTTGAACCAGGTGACCAATTAGCAAAGAAAGATAAAGGTGTGCCTGGACTGGGCACAGTGGCTCATGCCTGGAATCCCAGCATTTTGAGAGGCCGAGGTGGGCAGATCACAAAATCAGGAGTTTGAGACCAGCCTGTCCAACATTGTGAAACCCCATCTCTACTAAAAATACAAAAATTTGCCAGGCATGGTGGCGGGCCCCCATAATCCCAGCCACTCACGAGGCTGAGGCAGGAGAATCGGTTGAAACCAGAAGGTGGAGGTTGCAGGGAGCCAAGATCATACCACTGCGCTCCAGCCTGGGCGAAAGAGTGAAACTCCAACTCAAAAAGAGAAAAAAAAGAGAGAATACCTGGTTATATGTGAGTTTCAGATAAACAACAAACGATGTTTTTGGATACGGATATCCCGTGCAAAACCTGGTTTGTATTTCATCCGGTAATGTGAACCGGAGCCCGGGTTTCTGACCCTCAAGGCTTGTTTTCTGTCACATCAACTATGCTGACCAGTAAGATTCCTGAAGGCAGCCTCTCACTAATGCAATTTCTCCTAAATTTCCACCAAATTCCAGAAATGACTGGTCAGTCTTGGGGAGTGGGAGAGGAGATGGGGCGGAGGGATCCTGTGGGAGGAGGGTATTTTCTGCCCTCTTAGGCAGCCCTATTAGCAAGACACACTCTTTCAGAAAAGCCAGGGCAGTTTTTCCTCTAGACAATTAATTGGTGACTATGTCCCAGAGCCCTTTGTAGGGAAAACTGGCCTTGGACAACACAGAGCTGCAAGTGGAAGAACATAGGGTTTGAGGAGGCACTTGGGGGAGACGACTTGCTCTGAATTTAGGGTCATAATATCCCATCCCGGCTGGGCCAAGGCTGAGCAGGAGTTACGCTGAAAGAAAATTGATGGTTGGGTACGTTGGCTCACGCCTGTAATCCCAGAACTTTGGGAGGCCAAGGCGGGTGGATCACCTGAGGTCAGGAGTTGAAGACCAGCCTGGCCAACATGGCAAAACTACTAAAAATACAAAAAAAAAAAAAAAAAAAAAAAAAAAAGGCCCGGCCGGGTGGGGGCCCCCCGGAAAACACCGCCGTGGGGGGGGTGCAGCCCGCGGGGGGGGGGGGGGGGGGGGGGGGGGGGGGGGCGCGGTGGGTGGCTCACGGGTGTAATCGATCCCAGTACTTTGGGAGGTGGGCGGATCACGAGGTCAGGAGATCGAGGCCATTCTGGCTAACACGGTGAAACCCCGTCTCTACTAAAAATGCAGAAGTCATCCGGGCGTGGTGGCACACGCCTGTACTCCCAGCTACTCGGGAGGCTGAGGAAGAAAGAATCGCTTGAACCCGGGCAGAAAGGTTGCAGTGAGCCTAGATCGTGCCATTGCCCTCCACCCTAGGGGACAGAGCGAGACTGTGTCTCAAGATAAATAAAGAAACTTATTCATTCATTCATTCATTCGTTCGTTCGTTCATTCATTCATTCATTCATTCATTCATTCATTCATTCATTCTAAATAGACATGCAGGATGTCAGCTTCTGGCCTCATGGACTCTGAGCTGATGAGTCCCGCGGTCTGCCTATGGCAGGACTGTACAGGTAAGGAGTGAAAGAGATTTTTTT
>CAUYOR010058679.1:0-63687 GCA_963573925.1 Callimico goeldii | reverse complement strand
CCTCCCCCCACCCCGCCGGAAGTACGCCACGTCCCCCCCCGCTCCCACCCGAGCTCCGGACGTAAGCCTCTTCCCCCCCCGCTCCTGCCAGAGCTCTGGAAGTCCGGTCCTTCCCCCCAGCTCCACTGGATCTCAGCACGTCACCCTTTCCCCCCCCCACCGCCCCCCCCAGCCCTGGACTACACCCTTTCCCCCCCCACCGCCCACCAGAGCTCCGGAAGTCAGCCTTTCCCCCCCAGCTCCCACCAGAGCTCTGGAAGTCAGGTCCTTCCCCACAGCTCCACTGGAGCTCCGGAAGTCAGCCTTTCCCCGCCAGCTCCCGCCAGAGCTCCGGAAGTCCGGTCCTTCCCCACGCTACCCTGCATCCTCAGCAGGCTCTCTTACTCGATATAAGGAGTGTGCAGGAGAACTCCTGCCACCTTTTCCAATTCCAGCCCCCCTGGGCTAACACACCTGAAAGGGCACGTCCGCCATGGTCTTGGCTAGGTAATAGGCCTTCAGGCTGTACCAGTAGTTCAGGTGTTCCCGAAGAAAGACTCCCATCTCCAGAGGAACTAGGAGATAGAAAAGCGAAAAAGAAGGGTCAGCGGCCATGCGCGGCGAGCCTGTTCAATCTTGAGCCGTGCAGCTCCTAACCCAGTTCTGGCCTGCAGCGCCGAGAGACTGAACAAACAGGGCACATGTTTTACTATCCTGGAAAACTCGCCACCCGTGCGTATAACCTGAAGAGTCATCAAGTGGAGAATCAGGGTGGGGAGCAGGTCTGTGAATACAAAGCGTCATCTTAGTGATGAATGCGAGGATTCACGCCTGGCCTGACTCTTCCTGAGTCTGCCTCTTCTGAAACTGCATCAGTGTGGTCCCTTCCCGTGAGCAAGGCTGCAAGCTGCTCTTAGAAATCAGGGGCAGCTCGGGAAGGAGGTACCTAGGCAGGAGCTGTTTATGCTGAAGTCCTGGAGAAGCAGCAGCTGTGTTTGCTGTCAACCCAGAGTGATCAAGGGCAGCGTCCTTGTGAACAAACTGGAGTTGTGTGGAGATCCATCTAGGAGAGCTCATCTGCTCCCGAAGAGGGCTGTGCAGAGCTGTCTTAACAACTGGACTAGGTAATACTTAAGCAGTAGAGTTGGGGGGGGGGGGTTCCTGATTAGTGAACCTTTGAGAAATCTCCCTCCCATCAGCCTTCTACCATGCTTAAAACTCTTCCACTAGGGATTCGTTCCTTTGGCTTAAATACTGTATTTTCTTATCTAACAGCGAATACAATACAACTTGCATCTGCCAACACAGAAGATGATATTTTAAAAAAAGAAAACATCGTGTTTAGAAAACTCATCTGTTGCTCAAGGCATGACCTCAGGCCCCCATGCTTGGGTAGGAATTGAAAATAAGGAATTCTGCAGTCCGTCACTCACAAGTCAGGACGGTGGGCATGAGGGCCGCGAACATGAGGAACAGCATGGAGAAGAAGAGGAAGCCCGAGTTACTCAAGACCTTCTTGGCTTCGTTCCCGATCCCCAAGTACAGCAGGCCAATGAGGAGGCCGATCCCGATGTGCGAGGTGATGCGCAGGTGCGTCAGGACCTGGGGGCAGAGCTGCGTCTTACCCGGTGCATGCACAGTGGTCCTCGGCTCTAAGGGTAACCCGGCTGTGGCTTTGGAAGCGTGTGACCCTGAACTCTGGACAGTGGGTCTCAGGCTTCATCATCCCCTCTCCTCCAGAAAAGCAAGCCAAACCCTAAGACAACTCACATTCATGCAGATGCTCACACACATTAATACACACATGTTCACACACATGCACACGTCAGGCTTTTGTTGTGTTAAAACAGACATAACTACTATCCTTTGTTAAAGATTCAAAATGGAGAACAAGTCTACCCTGAGAAGAGAGGAAAGGTAAAAGCAATGGAGAGGGAAAAGTGTCTGTATCAGAGGCTCCAAGTGCTCTGGTATGGGTTGCAGTGAGCCCCTCTGTCTTTCTAATTAGGTCCCAGAAGCCTCGCCAGGCATTCAGCCCCTCCTAAGCAGGTGACCAGATAGTCTACTTCCCTGGCGGACATTATTATGTTTCCCACGTATTCACCACCTCCTTCCCTATAAGGAATTGTCCACCTCCCCACCCCAGTCCTCGTGATTCACAGTGCTTTCCTGAAGGAGAAATGGACTTGCCCAGCACCCTGGTTTCAGGCTTGGCCAAGTGACTGGTTTAGGCCAATGGCATGTGAGTACAAGTGACGATCTGCCACCTCCAACTGGAAGTTTTAAGGACTGTCATTTGGTTTCTCTCTTGCACTTTTCCTTTGACCTGTTCCAGAGAGGCATGCCCAGATAGGAGCTGTCCCCAGGTGAGAAGACTTATGGGACAGAGATACAACACAACCCACTGTTGCCACCCCTCACATAAGCAGGACACAAATATTGATGGAGGGAGACATGGACATTTTGGGAGTGTTTGTTACTGCAGCAGTATAGTCAACACTGACTACTGCAAATGGAAGAAAAGTAATTTGAAAATTTAGTGATATGGCTTGGGTCTGTGTCCCCACCCAAATCTCACATTAAATTGTAATCCCCAGTGTTGGAATTGAGACCTGATTGGATCATGGGGCAGACAGACTTCTCCTTCAGTCCTGTGCTTGTGACAGTGAGTGAGTGAGTGCAACATCTGGATTTTTTTTTTTTTTTGAGGCAGAGTTTCGCTCTTGTTACCCAGGCTGGAGTACAATGGCGCGACCTCAGCTCACCGCAACCTCCGCCTCCTGGGTTCAAGCAAATCTCCTGCCTCAGCCTCCCAAGTAGCTGGGATTACAGGCACGCACCACCATGCCCAGCTAATTTTTGTATTTTTTAGTAGAGATGGGGTTTCACCATGTTGACCAAGATGGTCTCAATCACTTGACCTTGTGATCCACCCATCTCGGCCCCCCAAAGTGCTGGGATTACAGGTGTGAGCCACCGTGCCCGTCCCAAGAGATATGGATGTTTGTGTGTAGTACTCCATCCACCTTCTTCCTGCTCTGCCATATAAGATCTGCCTACCTCCCCTTCACCTTCCACCATGATTGAAAGTTTCCTGAGGCCTCCCCAGCCATGCTTTCTATGCAGCCTGCAGAACAATGAGCCTATTCAACCTCTTTTCTTTATAAATTACCCAGGCTCAGGCATTTCCCTCCTTCCTTCCTTCCTTCCTTCCTTCCTTCCTTTTCTCTCTTTTTTTGAAACAGGAGTCTTGCTCTGTTGCCCAGGTTGTAGTGCAGTGGTGAGATCTAGGCTCACTGCAACCTCCACTCCCTGGGTTCGAGGACTTCTCCTGCCTCAGCCTTCCTAGTAGCTGGGATTATAGGTGTACGCTACCATACCCCCTAATTATTATATTTTTAGTAGAGATGGGGTTTTGCCATGTTGGCCAGGCTGGTCTCAAACTCCTGATCTCAGGTGATCCACCCACCTTGGCCTCCCAAAGTGTTGGCATTAGAGGCATAAGCCACCGTGCCCAGCCTCGGGAATTTCTTTCTTTTTTTTTTTTTCTTGAGACGGAATTTCTTTATAGCAGCGTGAGAATAAATGAACACATTCCATCAGGACGAGTCTATGAGAAACTGGGAGATGTGAGGCAGCCTTACCGAGTCCCTCATGATGCTGAGGAAGGTCCTCTTGAAGAGGATACAGAACTGTGTCAGGCAGCTGGCAGAGAAGCTGTGACAGCCTTCCATGGATGAGGAGTCCTGTGGACACACCCAAGAGGGGACTGGTGAAAGGCAGCCTGGAGCACGGCTCCTTCTCACTCAGAAAGAGCTATCATGCAGCTATATACAGCGCCACATGCAGCCTCCCCAGGGGCTTCGGGATTTGCATTACCTTTCTCAACCCCTTCAATCGTTTTGTCTGCTTTACCTCTTCAGAGGGCCGGTGCCAAAGAAAAGGGTTCACCTCGGCATCACCCCCAAGGTCTCTCTTATGGTCGGAGTCACACATGCCCTCCCGAACCGCTCTCACCAGGCGACTGTTCTGATCACCATACTCGCCAGATGCAACCTCCATAACTGTAGAAGACACAGAGGTGGGGTCAGCCCAGGCTCCAGGAAAGCCGTTTTTCAAGTGGGAATGTTTTAAAGTGATTCCATAGGTGCTGCATGGCGGTGCTGACGGCATGATGTCAGAATCATTTATCAACCAGCATGCCATGCCGTTTATCATGTCAGGAGACTGGAAACACACACATAGCGCTGTCGGGTGCATCTACTGATGGCTCATCCAACGGTACTTAAATTCCTGCTCTGCGCCAGCCTCCGAGGTGGAGCTGGGGAGGGGAGCAGAAAGCAGGAAGCAGGACCCCTCCCTGAGGAGCCTGTGGTTTGTCAGGGTGTGATGAGAGCTGCAGCAGTTCTACAAGACTGCAGAGAAGGACATGCCCACCACCACACATGCGGCTGGTGCCCTGGGGACCTGGCGGTCCTGGGACCTCGACCTGCACCTCTTAGAGCCAAGTGAGTACCTCCTGCACTGACCCTCCCGACTCTGCACCTGCTCTCGCTGTCCCTGCCACATCCCAATCTTCACCTCATCCCCCTGCCTGCCGACTCGCTCCCCCAAGGCCTCCTCCCACCTCGATGTCCTCTGCAGCCTGTGGCTCCTTCCACACTCCCGTGGCAAGTGGTCTCATCCCTCTGCCTGCCTGTTTCCTCCCAAGCCCTCTGCCCTCTCCTGCCTCTGTGTCCTCCCTGTGTGATGCCTCGCCCCCCACTCCAGCACTATTCTTACTAAGGCCCAGAGCTCCCAATGCCCTTGCCTTTTCTGTACTTCCCTCTGGCAGAGCCAGCTACCTGCTTCCTCCCAGCTGCTTTGGGGCCACCACACCTCCTAGATCAAGCCACAAACCAGGACCCGTTGGCTCCATCAGAAAGTTATCCTCTAGGGCTCCAAACAAGCCCACAGCACTGCCAGGCAATGTTTCCACGCTTCCAGGCCCCTGTGGTCACCCGCACCCGCTACAGTGGGCCACACTTCCCTCACTCCACCACCCACTCTCTGATCAGAGGACACTGAGAAAGTGGAAGCCCCAGAAGGGAACATCCTCATCTCTCCAGGACCTCTCTGCACCCCCATGTGCCATGTCTTTCCTCTCCTTCCTGCCCACCCTTCCCTCCAGGTTCTCAACTTCCATGCAGACTTCAGACCTCACCTACCCTGCTGCAGTCAGCAGCATCCATTACTGACCTGTTACTGATCTGTTACCCTCCCTTGTGAGTGAGCATGAAACCAGAATCGCAGCCTCCCGGGGCTCCCGTCTCCCCTCAAACCACACTCCCTGCACCCCGTGCCCTCTCTCCTCGCCATCACAGCCTACCCCTTGTGAGTGAGAGGTACTTCCCATGAACAGTCTCATGGAACATAATTTGGGAAATAACATAGAAAATACAGAGTCCTGGGAATTGTATAAATCAAATATTTTAAAGATAAATGACAGATTAAGGCTGATGGCTGGAAGGTGGAGGAGGAGGGAAGTCCACCTGGACCGTCATCATGAAACCTTATTCGGAAAAGTGTCTTTGCAGAGGTAATTAGGATCTGGAGACGAAGGGTCCTGGACTTAGGGCCTAAATCCAAAGACTGCTGTCGTCCGGAGAGGCGGCGATCAGTACACAGAGACAGGAGGGGGCGGAGACGGGCTGGCCCGATGCTTTTACCTAGTGTCTCCAGGAAAGGAAACTTATTTTGTTGTTCTTTAAAAGTTTTATCACTGGATGACACTTGAGCCATTTGTGGCATATTCAAGTGATTTCCGAGTTGGGGGCGTCAGCTAAAAGTGAAACCCACAGACGAGGAAAATCCCCTTCCCGTCCCCCACGCTGCTCAGGGCTCCGCTTACCAAAATCTGCTGGGTTGTGGTAGGTTGGACAGTTCAGACCCAAGTCCCTCAAATATGGCACAAGATTGGAGACTTTTCCCCGGTACACACATTGTCCTTGACTCAGGACGTAAAGCTGGAGAAAAGTAAGAAGAGAAGGGATCAAGCCTTGCCGTCCTAGTAAAGCAACAGGAGCTCCCAGTCAGTCAGTCAGTCAATCAGCCAGTCAGTCAGCCCAACAACCAGCTGCTTCCTCTCCTGAGCGCTTGATATTATCGCCCAAGGGCCCTATTAAAATTTGAAGGGAAAGCTGTGATAAGTCATGGAAGACAGAATATTGCATGACCAGGAACGATGTTATTATATTGCTTGCTTTTTATTTTTCATGCTAACCACCTGCTCAGAAAAAATTTTGGAGCTACATGCATTTTATCCCTTTGTGACTTTTGTTCAGACTAATATCAAAATGTGATGGGTTTTTTTTGATGCAGGGTCTTGCTCTGTTGACCAGGCTGGGGTGTAGCGGCGCGATCTTGGCTCAGTGCAACGTCTTCCTCCCGAGCTCAGGTGATCCTCCCACCTCAGCCTCCCAAGTAGCTGGGACTATAGGAGTACCCACACCTGGATAATTTTTGCACTTTTTTTTCTTTTGTAGAGACAGGGTTTCGCCACATTTCTCAGACTGTTCTTCAACTCCTGAGCTCAAGTGATCCGCCCACCTTGACCTCCCAAAGTGCTGTGATTACAGGGGAGCCACTGTGCCTGGCCAAACCCTAAGATTTATAAACCACAGGATACTGTGCAAATGCTGTAACCTGTCATTCATTCTGGAAAACAACTGTCACCCACCCCCATTTTAACAGGGGAGATGATGAAGTCCTACAATGCTGGTGACACCCAGAATCCCACGACCCACCACCGGGGCCAAGAGAGGACTCTGCTCAGCCCCTTCAGCTCCCCAGCCCCCTTTGCTGCCTGTGGGTCCAGAAGTCTCACAAAACCTAGCACCTAAACACTCTCAAAAATGAAGACACCCTACAAGGTAACAGAAGGCTGTCGTGCCCAGGGTTCAGTGTCACCAGGCCAACCCGAGTGCAGCGGTGATCTGGCGGGGAGGCCCGGGGCCCACGTACCTGGTCAAACAGCTCGAAGAGCTTGGCGCTGGGCTGGTGGATGGTGCAGATGATGGAACGCCCCCCCTGAGCCAGGCCTTTCATCAGTGAGACCACCTGGAAGCAGGAGGCGCTGTCCAGGCCGCTGCAAGTCAAGGGGGCACTGTGAGATGCCCGTGGGCGGCAGGAACAAGCCACTGGCCATGTCCCAGGGGCCCAGAGGTCCCTATCCCAGAGGGCTTAGCATCAGGGGCCCACAGCTGCAGCTGCCCTCTCCCAGGCTGCTTTTCTGTTTGGCTGCTCAGTGGGGAGCACACAGTGGGGCTTTTCATGCTGCATTTTATTCCTGGCAAGAACAGAGGAGTCCCAGCAAGCCTTGCTGCCAGAGTCCAGGACAGAGGTGGGGGGTCCCCACTCATCTGGGCAGGGGCCTTCACCACTGTCCAGGAAGGCAGCTGGGTCTCCAGTGGTCTAGTGCTCTGCAGTCACCACCCCCACTTCTCATCTCCCACCTAGGGGGCTGGCGATGGGGTGTCGCCCCATAGAAGGGGACCTTGGTGCAGCCCAAGTGGGCTTCACTCTGGCAGGTGTTTCACTGTCCAGCAGGGTCCTGGGGACCTCTTGTCTCTTCTCCCTTCCTGGCCCCTCAGACCTATTTCTGTTCCCATCCCCTCAACTCTGAAGTGACAGGCTGGGGGGACAAGTATGTGCTGGGAAGTCCCCCGGTACCTACACATTCCTGCAAGATGCTACTTAAGGCTTCATTGTGGCCTCTCTTTTCCTGAACTGTCTTATAGACTGGTACTGTGCAGGCCCAAGAGACCCCTCCCCGCAGAAGGCCGCTGTCACACTGCTGTCAGATCTAGCTGGACTTTGGAGAGGTGAGTGTATGGCAGAAGTGAGACCACATAAAGTCTGGCTGAAGTCATTTCAGGAGCAGCCTGGTTCCCATCCTGCCTGGGACAATGGAATAGGACACGTGCCGGAGTCAGGTGAGCTCAACCCATGGCCGGGGGCACCAGAGCCAGGACTCCAGAGCAACAACTTCCAAGGGAGCCCCAAACGTAAAGGGCCTCACCCAGGAAAGGGATCAGGGCGCCCATAGCTATAGAGGGCTGGTGAGCACCCGAGGGAGGGTTCTGTCCTGTGGGCACCTCTGAGCCTCTGATGTGCTTAAGTGTGAGGCGTTTCCAGAACACACCTGAAGACAGACCTGTTCCCAGGGTGTCCCATGACGCTGGCCTTCGGAGTGACTGAGCCATGGGGAACTTGCATCATGGAAGAGACAAGCATCATGAAAGGGAGATGGTTTCCCCCAAAACCATATCTCCAGGCTCAACACATGCCTTGCCAGCCTGAGCACAGGGACGTCTCTGAGTAGAGGCGGGAGGGGGTATAAGTCAGCCCCTCTGCCCAGCAGTCCCAGATGGAAGGAAGAGCCACTGGGCGAGCAGAGCTCACCTCACCCCTCTGAGGCTGCATCAGGTTGTCAGGGTCACCTGAACAAAGGGGCTTCTTCCCGCTCCTGGACACCAGCCCAGATGCTCCTGACTTACCTGGTGGGCTCATCGAAGAACATGACTGGTGGGTTGTTCACCAGCTCCAGTGCGATGGCCAGGCGCTTTCGCTGGCCACCTGACAGGCTCCCCGTTCGAGTGTTGGCGCAAGACAGCAGGCCCAGTGCTGTCAGTATCTCCTTGACCTGGGGGTGGCAGAACCAGAGACGTTGGATTATTTGAGCTGCTAGCCAAAGCTCACCACCTCCCATGGCCCACGCGGGAGACCTGCTGGCTGCCCTCAGCCTGCTGGACACACTGTGCCTGGTCCACAGGGAGGTCGCCCAAGTCAAGCCCTCCCCAGGGTGCCTGGTGCCAAGTGGGGCAGGTACCATTTCCACGTCAGCAGTCCTGATGAGGGACAGAGGTTGCCCAGAGGCTGTGCAGCAGTGCTGGGTTCAGACCCGAGGGCCTTCGTCCTCATCAGCCATATGGCCTCTGGCAGGTGCTCGGGGCACCTTCCTCACTGCTAAGCCTAGGCCAGTGCCCCGTACAGAGAAGGTGTTCAGTAAACAGCTGATGAACTGATGGATAAATGGACACATGATTGGATGTACGCTTTCTGGTGGTTTCTGCCCAGATTGAAGGGGAGGGTCACTGTGACCGTTACTTGAAAGAGTGAATGCAGAGAGCGCAGAGCAGCACGGAACCCTCGAAGGATCTTCCCAGAGCTCCTGTCATTGCTGAGGTGGGCGTTAAGGGCAGGGACACGGTCATAAGTGCCAGGGCTCTCAGGAAGGGGGACAGAGTCACTTTTGTTCTTGTAAATAGGTTTGACTTGAAAGCAAGATCTCCAAGGTGCCCGGAAGGCAATGGAACAGATCTGCAGTGCCCCTCGAAGTAGTTATGACCCACAGTAGCCACCCCTTGGCCCAGGCTCCAGGAAGCAGGCTGCACGCCAAAATACAAGCAGGGCACTGTGCACAGAGCCCTCCCTGGGTGCTCCGGGTTACTGATCCTGTACTGACTCAGGGAACACAGAGGTCAGCAGATTTCTGTGTCGCCTTGGTGCTGCTTTCGCCCCCGAGTCTTCTCAGAAGCAGGCCTGGGTCAGCCACTGCCATCCTTGCCTCCCTACCCTGGGGGCAGCCGGCCTGGGCCTCCCTCCAGCATTCACCCAGCTAGCCTCCCCAGCCCGGTGGGGGCAGCCCTCTCGGCCAGAGCCAGCAGACCCTAGTCCAGCGGCTCCTCTAGGGAGATGAAGTCATCGAAGGGAGCAGGAACACACAAGGAAGAAAAATTTCCACTCTGGGCTTTTGAATTATTTATGCACGGTCAGTACAAAGTGCAGCTTTGGTGACAGAAGGAACCGGGGCATGGCTGCTGGACCGGCCAGGGCAGGTGGCAGTGCAGGGTCAGCTGACCTGGGCTCCAGCCCTGTCCTGAGCTCCTTGCTGATGTCCTTGCCCCAGCTCTGGTGCCTCCACTGGACTCCTAGCTCTGAGGGCCACCAAACCAGAAACAGCTTCCAGGAGGCTGTCTGGAAAGGCTGGCAGGTGGGGGGCATGCAAGGTGGGCAGGGCCCTCTTCTGCTGGTGTCACAGGATGAGGCCTCGGGGTCTTCTGAAACCACTGGCCAAAGCTGGGGCTTCCAGGCTCACCGTGGGGCCCCACACATGCGCCACATCTTCTTCTCTCCCTCCCCTCTCACAGGGGATGCTGAAAGAGGAGGCCGCTGTGGTTGCCTTTCCCTCTGCACCCTTGCCCACGAGCTGGGCCCATCCCACTTTCTCCAGAGCCCTCTCAGGGGGCACGCCACCCAGGTGGGTCTATTTTAAAGACTAGTCAGAAAGAACAAACAATGATCTCAGTTGTTTATACGTTTTCCCTAAACAAGAAACTTGCAAGCCTGGTGCAGCTCCAGCCCCCTGGGGCCTCCCAGCATGTGCTCCAGGGAAGGTCTCAGCAGCCCGCGCTGCCCCTGGGGGCCTCACTCCTGAGGAAGTGGCCTTGCTGGAGGGCTCTGGGGAACTGAGGCTGCTTTGCTGGGAATCAACAAAGGCCGTCACAACTCATTCCACCGACTGCTAGAACGTTCCATTCCATTGTGTTTCCATGAGACAGAGGGAGAACCTGGACCCAGCTGCACCTCGGGGGTTAGAGGGAAGTGAGTGAAGCCGTGACATGGCTGTGTGTCCTCCTGACGGTGGGCCCGCCTGGGAGGCGCGCGCCTGCGCCATGGCTGAGGAACAGAAGTGCAGGTCCCAGCTGTGTCTGCTAGTGAGAGCATGTGGTGGACGCAGTGTGGCCCCTCCGTCCTGTGTGGAGGGCTCTCTGCACTGTTCAATCCAGCCTCAGAGGAATCAGGACGGTGCCAGGGGCTCACTCCTCAGGGGTGATTCAGCCACATGAGCCAGTATTTTTGCCCTTGTAAACCCAGCCGAAAGCAGCTGGAGGCTGTCTTCGGGGCTGTCTTAGGCAGGGCCCAGGTGCCACAAGGACACACACCCATGGGTGCCGTCTGCCCTCGGGCCCCATGTAGCTGCTCCCGGGAGGCGCTTCCATTCCCTGCCGAGGTGCTGGCTTGTTCTGGGTCTTCTCGCTCCGGCAGGTGAAGGGCCTGACTTGCTGTCGCCGTGGCACAGAGCCTGCTGAGGAGCACTCACTGTGCACCCAGCCCCCGGGGAGAGTCTTTCCCTATGTCGGAAAAGGCTGGTGGCTGTCACCTCGAGCTGCAGGGAATTGATCCCACAGTCCCTCCCATAGGGATCACATGGGCTCCATCGACCTCAGAGACCTTAAAGAAAACGTCCAGTTCAGGTTGGCACTGCCCTGAACAGCAAGTGGGGCCTGGCTTCCTGTCCCCATGTTATAGGCGAAGCTCGGCTCGTGCATGGCAGGCAGTAGCCCAAGGCCATCAGTGGGTTCCAGGAGGGGTCCCCTGTGTGCTTAGCTCCACCTCACTCCAGGACCTCTCCATGTTAGCAGGGCTCTCCACCCTCTGCCTCCCACGCCTGCTCCCCCCGAATCCGGTGATCCCCGAGACCGTCTCCCTCATCTGCTCTGTCCTCAGGCCTTTGATTTGGATCAGAGAGACAGAATTCCCTCTCTCCAGTGCCTCATGTTCCAGAGCGCTCGGCCCCTCTTCCACACTGACCATCAGTGGCCAATTCCACCATCTCTCCTTGGAGTCCCCACAGCTGCCCCTCAGCTTGCAGGCCAGCATCTGGAGGGGTCTTTGGGACCTTGAAGGAGGGCAAAGAGATTGGACTGTGCTTCTGACACCCCTTGAAAGCAGGGAGGTTGGGGGATGGGAAGGAGGGCCCTGAGAGGTGGTCCCAGGGGCACTGCGGTCCTCTGGGCTTCAAAAGGAGCAGCTTCTTGAGTCTCCAGGTGGAAAAGCCTCTGCTCCATGGGGGCCCTGCACACTCTTGCCAGCCTCCCCTCTTGTCCTGCAGCTGATGGCAAGGAGGACCTCAGACAGGGTGAGTGGAGGTCACTGGCTCAGGCCCGGGGCCCCTGTTCTGTTGATTTCTGTGCATCTCCCACGGGAGACTTCGCCGAGACTCAGCTCTGACAGCTGGCTTTCTGTGTGTTCTTCCGTGTGCCTTCGTGGGATTCAGCACCCCACACCAGGCGCTTCCGCAACAGAAATTCCTGTCTCAATTCCGGAGGCCACAGTGTGGGGTGGAGGGCAGCAGGGCTGGTTCCTGAGGCCCCTCTCCTGGGCTGGCAGATGCCGCCTCCTCCTGTGTCCTCCTGGGATCATCCCTTGGGCTGTGTCTGGGTCCTCTTCTCCCCACAGGGACACAGTCAGACTGGACTGGGCCCACCCATATGAATCCACTTTAACTTCATCACCTATAAAGACCCTATCTTCAAATACAGCCAGTTCTGGGTTTCTGGGGCATAGGTTTTAACATACCATCTTTTTTGGGTACTCAGGCCATAACACTCATCTTCTATAACTTGGTATCATCAACACTCTCGGGCTTGGGAGGTGATGTGTGTGGGGGGCGGGGGCGAGGGGGGATGTCTATGTTATGTTGTTTAGAAAACCCTGTCCAGAGAGGGTTCTCGCCTTTCAACCTAGACAATAAAGTCACAAGGCTGGGTCTTCTGTCCTCATGAAGGGCCAGAAACATGTGATTTCCACGTTTTCTCTCTTTTGGGTTCTGTTAATCCATTTTCTTTTCAATCTCAGAATACAAGAATTCCACACAAAACATTTTCTGTAGCAATGAAGCATTATTTCACTTCTCTCAGACACTGGGCTCTTTCTACCTACACTGGGCATTTGACCCCCCGACCGCGATGACATGGGCTGAGTCCTGAGTTTCAGAGGGTGCAGTTGCCGGGCAGAGGCGGGGAGAAGGAGCATTAAGGTTGTCCGACTGTTTTCTCCGTAGCAAAGTGGTTCACATTTACTGAACGTTAGCTGTTGCGCAGCACAGCAGGGGGAAATGATGAAAATGGAATTGCTGTGGGTGTTTCTCTATCCCATCAATCACTCCACTTTAAACCAGGACACAAGGGGCCAGGGCGAGCCACTGGCACTAACCCAGCAAACCTCACTCTCAGTGGCTGGACTACGGTCATGTAAGGGTGCTAGGAGAGAAAGATAATCTTATAGAAGGGGAGGTTCCCCAGATTCCATCTCATGCTGACAATCCCACCAGCACTAGCCAGAGTGGAGAGGACAGTGGGCTTCCCAGGGAGGGCGTGTGAGCCCAGGCTGGTGGGCTCCTTCCTGTGTGGCTTTCTGCTGCTCCCCCAGCTCTACCCACCAGCACCCGTCCCTGCCCCTGAATTTATGAAGCCAAAAAAAAAAAAAAATGGCTACAGGGATTAGAAAGTCTTCATCATCCTGGAAATGTCTTTATTTTCTTTTTTAAAAGGCTGGTTAATAACACGTAAGAACTAAATTTCTTCTTGCAAGTGCGGGTGGGTGGAGGGTGGTTATTTTTAAATGAATGACTAACCATCTTCATTGTTTTTGTCTTATAAAACATTGAATACAGATCATATTAAACACTGAAAGGTGCAGCACTGGTGGTCTAGCCCTGAAGCTGGCATCTTCTGGCCCCCCGAGTGCCAAGGCTGCCGCCCCTCACGTTACATTCTGACTCCTACATCTGAGAATCAAATCCATGATGTGTGCACCAGATCCGCCTCTCCTGGCCTCTGACTGCAGCAGGCCACAGCACTCCCTGAAATGTCACCTGTCCCACACACGGAAGGCAAGGCAAAAACAAATCAACAAAAAAAGCCAGTGCCAAAAACCCGGCAGGCACGCTTTCCACATGCACTCCGTGTACTTTCCGGACCACTTGTGGGCTCCAAACACGCACTTACCATCTCCCTTCTGCCTTCATCCTTCTCCTGAAGCTTCAGATGTGCCGACACCTGCGGGGGACAAGGACAGCAGTGTAGAAGCAGAACAGATGGTCATCAGCAGGGTAAGCTTCATGGCTGCACTGCAGACTGTGATGCAGCTAGCCACAGTGCCACTGGCTACGGTGCAGCTAGCCACAGTGCTGCTAGCCATGATGCCACTACCCATGGTACAGCTAGACACGGTGCCACTAGCCCACTAGCCACGATGCCACTGGCCACAGTGCTGCTGGCCATGATGCCACTACCCATGGTACAGCTAGACACGGTGCCACTAGCCCACTAGCCATGATGCCACTAGCCACAGTGCTGCTGGCCATGATGCCACTACCCATGGTACAACTAGACACGGTGCCACTAGCCATGGTGCCGCTAGCCATGGTGCAGTTAGCCACGGTGCAGCTGGACACAGTGCCACTAGCCACAGTGCTGCTGGCCATGATGCCACTAGCCACAGTTTAGCCCACTGATCACCATGGAAAACCCAAGGAGTTCTTAGCTTCCCATGCCCCCTGCTTTAATAGTGGTAGGGTGGCAGGAGAGCAGTCCGTATGCGATGCTTCCAGCTATCTCAGCGGAATTCTCTGCTATACCCCGGAGAGAAGTCAGATATGGGCAATTTAGAGGTAGGGGCTTGGCGATCCACCTGGGCAGAACCAGCGGTATGAGTTAGGAGTTCCATAAACCATATGGTAAAGTGCTGAGGCTTGAACTTCTCCATGCCCAGGATCAGCCTGGCTTCCACCCTCCTGCCCACTGTGGCTTTGGGCAAACACGCAGCCTCCGTCTCCTCACCGGCATAATGGTGAGGTTAAGCTCTGTCCACCTCATTGCTACAGAAGTTGCTGTGAGGACGAGAGGAGAGGGTGGGGTGCAGGGGGGAGTGGCAAAGAGGTCCTAGGTCCCAGAGTTGGACAGAGTCAGACCCGCGCTCCTGGGCAGAGCCAGCTGCCTGCATGCGACACTGCCTATCATTTCTCAGTCTGCCTGGCAGCTGCGAGGGTGAAGAGCATAAAAATGCACAACTGTGTCTGATGTGGGGTCAGAACTCCCCAACAGGTGGCCAGTATCTCCTCCGTGTGGGACAGGACCTTGGCTGATAACCCACACCATAGCCGCAGACTATTTCTCAAAGGCCTCATGAAATTCTCAGAATCAAAATCGAATTGAATTTGATTCTGAGAATAGATTATTTCACAGCAGGTCCAGTGGCAAGGTCGGAGAGGACAGAGAAGACAGCAGGGGTCACTAGTCACATCTGCAGAGAAAGCCATTGGGTCTCGAGCACGTGGCCATGGGGTTCACTCAAGAACTCAATGAGAAGGCAAACTCACACTACGTAAGAGGCAGGAGCAATTCGGGAATCAACAGGGTGTGTGTGAAGCTCGCCTTTACGGCATACACAGAACAGTGAACAGCAGGTCAAGAGAAACTTCACGGCTGCTTTGCACCGTATGTTTGCCCACTCCTCAGAGGTCCTCGTGCCCCATCTGAACGTCCATTTGGAGACCAGATCAACAGTCAGGGTTCCATGGGGCACACAGCGCCTAGGGAGGCTCAGCCCAGGGAATGGCGTCCGCTTACCCACAGAACCTGCAGGACCAGGGGACACGAGTGGGAACAGCCCTGCAGGTTCCTCTCTTTCTGTTTCCCCACAAAGAAGGTTGGATAGCAGATCACGTGTCTGCAAATGTAACCTGCTTCTCTTTGCTGAGCTAAGAACCCCTTGGCATTGCCTTTCACATGACACGCTAGGCAGCTGCCACTCCGGTCACCACAGGGAGGGAGCTTTGCTCAACCCCAGTCAGAAAGGCCAGGTAGATCTCTCCAGGCAGAAAAACAAGGCGAACCCCCATCTACTGACCAAAACACAGAGCAGACCGAGCTGAGGATGTCCCCTAGGGTGCCAGGAGAGACGTGAAGCCTGGAGACTCTTTTTTTTTTTTTTTGCAACTAATAAAGAGGAAGCAGAAAAATAAACAGTCCTCCACACAGAGCCAGCCATGACTGGCAACCGGAGCTGCACGCTGATTTTCAGTCTCCTCTTGATGGGAGGATTCTCATGGCCACCTCTGACTTGAGCCTTTAAAAAAACAAACAAAAAATGGCCCCCGCTGGGCACAGTGGCTCACACCTGCAATCTCAGCACTTTGGGAAGTCGACGCAGGCAGATCACGAGATCAGGAGTTCGAGACCAGCCTGGTCAACACAGTGAAACTCGTCTCTACTAAAAATACAAAAATTAGCGGGGCACGAAGGCAGGCACCTGTAGTCCCAGCTACTTGGGAGGCTGAGGCAGAAGAATTGCTTGAACCTAGGAGGCAGAGTAGCAGTGAGCCAAGATTGTGCCACTGCATTCCAACCAGGGTGACAGAGTGAGACTCTGTCTTAAAAAAAAAAGGCCCTGGAAGCCCAGAGGCATGGACTTGGCTGGGTCATGGTCTGCCCAAGGAACGCAACCAGTTGTTTCAGAAACCCAGGCATAGGACACCCCCTGGACACTTCTGTGGCCCCAAGAGGGGAAGGTATTTACACCTCCCCAAATGCTGGACTTATCCACAGAGAACGTAAGTGAAGACACTATGGGAAGGCTTACTAGGAGTGAAAAGAAACAGTCACCAAGTTGAATGGATTAGGCACCAACTGTATGCCAGAATTCCACCCCACCTTCCCTGCATCTTCCATTCCAGTATTTACACCAACCCCGTGCAGTCCTGCAGATGAGGACACTGAGGCCGTGAGGGTGAAGCAGGTGCATGGCAAGGAAGTCGAGCTACCAGTTACAGGTGCACCTTTGGAGGCGGACAGCTCTGGCCACACATGGCCATCGGCAGCCGTGTGACCCTGGGCTCCTTGTGTAACTGGGGGAAGCTCCATTTCTCATCCACTTTCTTGGGATGACCTATCTGGTATGTGTAGAGCTATGTGCTTGCGGCCAGGGACCCAGGAGATGCTCGGCCATTGCTGGTTTCATTTTCCCACCTGGCAGGCAGCTGACTCAGAGGAATAGACCCTTGGGGTTGACTAAGACACCAGGTGAGTGGGTGCTTGGGCCAAAGACACAGAATGACTCGAGGATGGCTGATGGGAAGGAGAATCCCAAGCATCGGCCTGCAGGGGAAATGGGATGTCCGCTGCCCTGGTCGGATCGCCCAAGTCAGCTGGGTAACTAACCTTCTCAGAAGCTTGACCCCAACCCTGCCAAACAAGGCCCGTTAAACTCAAGGTCTTGGGGGTTTGGGGATGAAGCTGCTGTCCCAACAGCAAGCCTGGAGTTAGAACTCTGCTAGAGGGAGGGTGCAGGCTGCCTGGCAGAGCCTCCAGTCTCTCACAGCTGGGCACGTGGCCATTACTGTGTGATGCGGTGGCTGGGGGGCAGCGGCGTGGCAGAGGTGGGCGGGGCAGCGTGGGAGCTCACCATCATGGCCTCCTGCACGGTGAGATGCGGCAGCAGCATGTCGTCCTGCATGATATAGCAGGACACCTTCCGGAAGCAGCGCAGATCCCGGGGCAGCCCGTTGATGAGGACGGCTCCCTTCATGCCCGTTTCCCTGTAGAGCCAAGGACAAGGGAAGCCATCAGCTGGCTCCTGCTGCTCCTGCGCCTCCTGGGCCAGGTGATGGGAGCCAGAGAGCGGGTTCACCTCCCAGCTGAACCACGGGCCACAGGGACCCCGAGGGGCAGAAAGAGACTGGACCTTACTAGCACTGCTGCCATTGGGAGGAAGAAGTTCCGCAGAGAAAATGCCTGGGGGGAAGAGGAACACACACAGGCCTCCATGGGAAGGTGTATCTATACTCAGGGTGACAGCAGCTCTGTCTTGACCTCCCAAAGACACGCAGGCATAGTCCTATACGCAGTCACAAGGTGGGATTGTATAGCCCCTGGATTTGTGGGGGTTTGTAAGATTGGCTTCTCAACAATTCTGTGTGTAGCTCAGGCTGCGCCCACTGCCCGAAGGCCAGACTTCTGCAGATGTCAGGCCTGGGAAGGAGCACCAGCAGAGAGGGGCTTGGAGCCTGGGGCCAGGACCTGCTTAGCTGAGCGAATGGCCCTTCTCCAGCAGGGAGAATTCTCTCTGGTGAGCAGGCTGAGAGTCCCTAGGTGCTCCTGTGAGGCAGGCATGGCCTCACCAGGCACAGTTATTCACTGGCTGGTTCATCTGCTCACTGCAGACCTACTGTGCGCCTCTGCCCCCTGCCCCCGCTGCCATTCCTCCGGATGCATGAGAGCAGCCCAGGAGCTGGTTTGTGACACGGGTAGTCTATGCTCTATGCCTCTAAGATCCAGTTTCTCTAGCCCTACCTCCTAGATGCGATGGAGAATCAAACTGAGGAGCCTCTATGGAGACTAATGAAAGCATGCCTGGTTTCCAACTCCACTCAGCTTGTTGCTATGACTGGGGGCCTGCGGCCATGCCCCTTCACTCCTCCAGGCACAGGCGGGGGTCAGCTGGCTTCCCCTGGATCCCCAGGCCTGAAGGCCCCTCCTGAGTTTCCTCTGCAGCTCCAGGATGCCAAGCACCCATCAGGCTGCCAGGAGCTGTGGGCGCATTGATGAGCTCAGAAACAGCCGCCCTGCAAGGATTCCCAGTCCCCTCTGGCCCTGCATCCCTCTGGGAACTCAACTTTAACCTTCAGATGTGACTCTCACAGGTAGAGAATTGCCATAAGTGAGATGTTTTTCAAATCCTAATTTCTGGCATTAAGGTCGAATTCAGAAACTCTAAGGAAAAGGTGGTATTTACCATTTTTTCAGTAAATGAAATTATTATTATTTGCCAAAGTTAGTAAATAAACCCAGCAGACATGAAAATAACCAACTTTAACAGAGCATTTTTAAAACGCTTCTGAAGATTCTAATCCAAGTTTTCTAATCATTCCCAAACGGATGACACTGAGCACAACGGTCACCAAACTTCTTTGTTTTGTTTTTTGTTGTTGTTGGTTTGTTTTTAGATGGAGTTTCACTCTTGTCGCCCAGGCTGGAGTGCACTGGCACAATCTCGGCTCACTGCAGCCTCTGCCTCCTGGGTTCAAGCGATTCTTCTGCCTCAGCCTTCCAAGTAGCTGGGATCACAGGCACCTGCCACCACATCCAGCTAATTTTTTCTGTGTTTTTAGTAGAGACGGGGTTTCACCATACTGGCCAGGCTGGTCTCAAACTCCTGACCTCAGGTGATCCACCTGCCTCAGCCTCCCAAAGTGCTGGGATTACAGGAGCGAGCCACCGCGCCCAGCCCAAACTTCTAGACAACTCTGACCATCACAAGCCCCAGCCAAACAGTTTTCGTTCTCTTCTAAAAACGCCCTGTCTCTCTTCGGCTTGCATTCACTCCTGTTCTCTCCGAGTTCTCCGGCCACCCCTCTCCCTGGCCTTGACCTTCCTACCTCTTCCTGTCCCTGTGGCCGGGCTGAACAGAATGGCTGCTGTGGCCACTCTGCCCAGGGACCCCTCTCTGAGCATGGCTCTCCACTCAGCACACGGCCCTTCGTGAGTGCAGCCTCTCAGTGTCATTCTCTCCCCTGGACCTGGTTTCCTTCCTTTCCAAAGCTTCCTGATCCAAAACGCACCCTGTGCTCCGCTGGAGCCTGTGTGTACAGAGCTTTAAGAAGCAACCACTGTGGACCACAGCCTGCTCCAGGTATGGGCTGATGGAAGGAGCCCCACTATTTCCATTGCTGGCCCGACACCAAGGTGAGAACTTTGCACCCCAGGTAGGGATGCTCACCTGTATCCGGCCAGGATGTTCATCAGCGTGGATTTCCCTGCCCCGGAAGGACCCATAATGGCCACCAGCTCACCACTGTTGAACTTTCCAGAAATTCCTTTCAGAAGGGTCTTGTATCCTGTAAGAAGCAGATCATATGCATGTTCATTTCATTTTGTTTTATCTCCAATGCAGTAAATATGCAAATGTTGACACACACGTGACTGAGGCCAAAGTAGCCTTCGACGTCCCGGAGTAGAAAAGGCTGCATTCCAGGGAAGAACGTGCACTTCGTGTCTTTTTAACTCCCTGGTCTACGTCTTCAATTGCACTTCCCAGGTTATAATAATGATAATAATTACCAGCATGTGCGTAATGCTTTAGGCTTACAAAGCACCTCCCCACTCATTGTCTAATGTATGAGGAATCCACCATTCCCATCTCAGAGTGAGGAAGCGATGGCCAGTGGGCCGGGGTGACCTGCCCAGGTTCTCAGCCAATGTGGGCGAACTCAGCCTGGAGCTGCCCTGTTACCAGTTTGCTTCTACACCGATACGGTGCGCGTGTCTGTATTAATTAATAATTCACTTATTGCATCTACAAATTATTTATGCTTTATATATTTATATAAGTATACATTATGTATATATGATTTATTTATAATCAACATATAATTAAATAATCAATATATTATTAATCTCAATTAATAATTAAGAAAGTTTGTCATTTTGCAGCCATACCATATTGCTTTGGAATTTCTGCCAAGTCTCCATCTGAGAGCTTTATAAAAGGGGAGAAGCTACGCATCCCAAGCAAAGCTACATTAATGTTTTCTCAAATAGACTGTTTAAATGTGCTGTACATAATAAAACAGAAGCAGCTGGGTGCAGACAATGCATCCCAACCGAGCGGCACTTCTCAGTGCAGTATCAGATCAGAATGCACCCTTACATAATCCAGAATCGTGTGAATGCAATTTGGGCTCCCACACATTTCACGGGACCTAAAGAGACAGGGACCCGTGGAGTCCTTGGCCCAGTCCCTTGTTTTAGGCTTTCTCCCGGTCACCAGCTGGGCACCCAAACCTGTGTGTTTGTGAGAGTCTGGCCCAGGGGAGTTTGCTCCCTGCTGTCTTCCTGTCTTTCATAGATAGGACACCGGAAAATGCCAACCTGTCACCAGGCGCCACCTTAATTTGGATGTGGAGTCCCTAAGGCCTTGTTTAGGGGAGCGAGAGAGCTGCAGAACCAGCCAGGAAGCTTGCTACGTTGGCACTGAGAATCATTAGAGAGGGCGGCTGTCGCCCCAGGGAGGGCCAGGAGAGCCTTCCCGGCGGGGGAAAAGCACAGGAAGAAAGGGCCAGGGCCGGAGAGCAGCTCAGAACTGCAGATGAACCAGCTGGTACCACAGGGCTGCGGATGACAATGCTTACAAACACGCAGCACTTGAGACCTAAACAAGTGAGCAGGGCCGGAGAAGGGCCGGGGACCCCAAGAACAGCTCTTCTGCTGAGCCACGGGTGACCCTCGGTGGACAGGCAGATGGAAGAGCTGGGACCACAGAGACCCTTCCTCCACAGGAGCAAGCTCCTCCACCATAGAGTGCTGCAGCACTTTGGGGACCCAGGCCCCCGATATCACCAAGAAAGCACTACATGCTGGGTACCTGCTAATGAGTGTCTCTCGTCTATTCAGGGTGGAAGTGGAGCTGCTCCCCAGCAAACCTCCCTCAGGCTGTGTCCTCTCAGTTATGAGCCTCCTGAAGACGCCCGGTCATGGTGCTCACCTGCAGCCATCCACTGACCGTGGTCATGACACCCATGAGGGCACTTCATGCCTTGGGCTCTGAGAAGCCTCTCTCCCTCTATTGAGGCCAGGGCCCACCTCTCCTGCTGGGCACAGCCTCTGGGCTCTCACCTTTGACAGTGCCTGGGGCTGACCCCCAGTGCTGGGGTTCACTGGTGGGGTCCAGACCACCACCCTGGCTGGAGGAAGCCTACACAGGTTGCGATGACCCCCCAGGACCCCAGGAACAGGACAGGGCGGGGAGGCTGGGAGCATTCAACCCTCTCATGGGAAAGGCAGGACAGGTGGTCTCAGGTTGGCCTTGCTGTTGAGAGCCACCAAACTGGAATTGCGAGAATATGCACCAGACAAAGAGGACATGTGACTGGGCCGCAGGGTCCCCTCCACAGGGCCTCACGGGTCCAGCCATGGACACAGGATCCAGTCTGGGGCTGTGCCGCTCTAACATTACAAACCTGGTTTCCTTTCTTTTTTCTTTTTTTTAAAAGACATGCATTTGGGATTTAAGGATCTTCAAAGTGGCTCTGGAAACAAAGTCCAGTAGACATTAGTCTCCCCTACTATGGGACAACCAGGTGCGACAGCGACCTTGTGCAGGTCTAAAAGTGAGTCCCGGGCTGAGGGGACCGGGAAGCACAGTCAGAGCCTTCCCATCATAGTCAGGTTTCCTGAGTATCCAGGGTGCGCACATGCACACACACACACAAACACAAACACACACGCGCACACATGCACAAACATGCACGCACACACACACAGACGCACATACACACACAAACACACACGTGTGTCCGTGTGCGCACACACACACCCCTCTGCATTTATGTAAGGAAATCATTCTCCTGCACAGCCCTGTGCTTGCTTCCCCTTACAGAAATAGAAAAGGAAGATGGGACCATCCCACCCCCCAACCCCGCCCTACTTTCCTGCCCCTGAGTTCTGCGTAGCCCACTTGCTGGCATCCTGGACATGCGCCCGCCCCCCTGTCCTTGTGGGCTCTGGTTCACAGGGTGCACTGTCTTACACTGTTTTTCTGGCTGGGATCGTGAGCACCCAGGATAACAAGCACAGGATCTGCCAGAACCAGGGCCACTGAAGCCCTATCAGCCCCGTGCGGGGTGCGCAGTTTCAACATTTGAAACAGCCAGATGCTAGCCCAGACCAGGCCTAGACAGAACCCAGACCAGGCCCATATGGAACTCAGACCAGACCCAGACCAGACCCAGACGGAACCCAGATGAGACCCAGATGAGACCCGGACGGAACCTGGCCAGCCTCTGTGAGCCTGGCTGGGAGGAGGGGTCGGCTCCCCACTTATCTTTAATCAGTGCCTGTTCCCCGGTCTTCCCTTATCAATTGCTATGCTGTTTCTGAGCACTGCCTGCTAAGAAGAAATGATGCAACTGCATCTCTTTTTTAGGGACATAAATTCATAGTCAATTAATCAAAGCAGAAAAGCCGTAAGTTCAACCAGAACCAGCTGGGAAATGGAAAGAAATGGGAGGCGAGGGCCATGGAGAGCCAGAGGAGAGAATGAGGTCTGAGCAGGACCCGGCGCCAGACACCTGCTTGGGAATTGATTCCCCAGGGACACCGGCAGGCGACGTTTCTTCTTGGGTCCTGATGTCAACACCTGTAAAAACAGGGAACAGGAGAAAATGATTTCTAGTGTCCTCGACCCTAGAAAGGAAGAAAGTGCTCTATGAGCCTGTGAAAATCTTTGCTCCATAACACAAAATGTGGGAGC
The DNA here is from genome assembly GCA_963573925.1 of Callimico goeldii. Lineage (NCBI taxonomy): Eukaryota > Metazoa > Chordata > Mammalia > Primates > Cebidae > Callimico > Callimico goeldii. The sequence continues at coordinate 40,575 of CAUYOR010058679.1, read as the reverse complement.
TTAGCGGGGCATAACCAGCAGTGCCCAGGGCCGGGGCTATCCCCAGAGGACAGCGATGGAAGGATGACAGAAGAGTGCTCCCACTGGGTGGGGACAGACTGTCCTGGAGCCGTACACCTACTTAACCAGAGAGGAACACAGGGGACATTCCAAAGAGAGCCCACAGAGTCTACTCTGCCCCTTTTACGGTTCATTTCCTAAGATGGTGCATACTTGGGAGAGACGGGGCAAGAGCGGGCTGGTCCTTCGGAGCTACTCACTATAAAAGGAGCAGTGGCAGCACCTTGATCCCAAACCCTTCTAATCAGACTCACCTTGGCTGAATTTCATGTTGCAATTCACAACAAATCCACTGTCAAAGCAAAACCAAGAGCAACCCCACTGATGGAGGCGGAAAGATGGTGTGACGCTGTCCCACTTGGGAATAAGGCCTTAACGAGCGAGGCCCACCAAACTGGCTCTGGTCCCGAGGAGCTGGCCAAAGGGCCCGAGCGCTGAGCTCCCGAAGCCCCTCACATAGATACTCCAGAAGAAGGTGGCTCCAAGGAGCCCACTCAGACCTGATTACTCAAGGGGAGGGGTGTGGGCCCAGACTGACCGGGGAGCCTAGCACCCTGACACCCACTGCCTGCCACCATGGGCAAAACCATGTGAGCCCATGGCCTCAAGGCCGCGAGATGGAGTCCTGGTGTTGTCAAGGCTTCCCAAGACCCAACCCTCCCCATGCACGTGCCCCCAGGCAAGACCCTGAGAGAGCTCCCCAGAGCACACCAACCAGCACCCCAAACAGCACTCCTCTATCCCACCTCTCCAGGTCCTCCCTCTCCCCATGTGGCCATCTCTCCCCCACCTCCTTCCCTCTCTCCTCTGTCTCCTTCTCTCCTCTCTCTCCCTCTCCTCTCTCTCTCCCTTTCTCTCTCTTTCTCTCTACCTTCTATCTCTCGCTCTTCCCCTTTCCTTTACCAGCATCCTCTGAGAAGTAGGAACTTCACCTTTCCATCTATAAACATTCGGCCCTGGTCCAGTGCAGATACTCAAGTGCTGCTGAATGGATGGATGGATGGATGGATAGGCAGATGAGTGGATGGATGGATGGATGGATGGATGGACAGATGAATGGATGGATGGACAGATGGATGGATGGATGGATGGATGGACAGATGAATGGATGGATGGATAGACAGATGAATGGATGGATGGATGGATGGACAGATGAATGGATGGATGGATGGACAGATGAATGGATGGATGAATGGAAGGACAGATGAATGGATGGATGGATGGACAGATGAATGGATGGATGGATGGACAGATGAATGGATAGATGAATGAATGAATAGGCAAATGGTGGATGGATGGATAGACAGCTGAACAGATGAATGGATGGATGAATAGATGAATGAATGAATACATAAATTGATGGATGGATAGATTGATGGATGGATGGATAGACAGATGGGTAGATGGACAAATGTTTAAAAACCATTCAGATGAAGCATTTAGTAATGTTTAAAATTAAGTGAATACTAAAGAGTTTCCTGAGTTATGCCCTCCCTCAGAATGAGCCATATTAGAGATGCAGAGACAGCCCATGCAGACGTCCTGAATTCCAGTGATCACAAGCATAAGGAGACAAGGTTGGAACGAAGCTGCTCTTCCTAAAGGCCAGACACCCCAGATGAGCCAGGCATCTGACAGCCACCACATGATGCACATCTTCTGCTTCTGGCTCTGTCACTGCCCTGGAGGCCCTGAGAATGTCAGCTGCACGAGGACGTGAGCAAGATCAGCTTCTTGACCATCATGCCCCGCGATCCTGGAACGGAGACTGAGCGATGGTTATGGGAGGGAAATGTTTGTGGCGCTCATGAGACAGGAAGGGCTCTTGGCACAAGGGAACCCAGAGGAGCACCCCGTCTAAGGCAATGCTGTGGCCTTGTCATCTCTTCCCACGCCTCCCTCTTACCTGGACAGACCCCTTTGGGACCAGAGCCATCAGGGAATGCCTAGAGGCCACTGCAGGCCCAGAGCCTGGCCCCTTCCCAAGGTCTAACGGCAGGATGGACTTACTCCAGGCATTTTTACAGGGTCACTGGCTCCCTCTGGCTTGTGTTACATGAGCACAAACCCCTCCCCAAGTGGACGTGACAGAAGCCGTCGGGAAACCCGGAGACAATGGCCATGGAAACGCACCTGTGGCATTCACTTCTGAGTAATTACGTTTTGCTGTAAATGTTGCTGAAGTGTAGAAAACACAGAAAAAGGCATAGCCCATACATGCACAGCTTCATACGCTCTTCCAGACGGAACACGCTGGGGTCCCAGTCCCCAGATCAAAACCCGGACGTGGCCCACTCCTAGGAGCTCCCTCATGCCTCTTCCTGTCACTTCAGGGATAACTGCTGTTACATCTAAAGTAAACCCCCAAAGGCGTTGATTTTTTAACAGAGAAATAGAACTTTTCCAAAACAAACAATAAAAAAGCCAGTTTCCTCCCTTGGAAATCAAGGCAACATCACTTTGCCCATGGAAAAATCGAGGGACCTTTCTTAGATGGGAGATTGCGCCCCAGTGATCCCATGAGTCCTGTCTGCTGCTGTGGCCGGCTACACCACCTGCCAGACAGTCCCTGGGACAAGGTGATTTGGGCCTGGAAGGAATTTCCAGAAACCGTCAAGAAGCAGAAGGCACTGAATGCTTACATTTCCTATGTCAGCTCACGGGCCTTCACCAAGAGAATCAATACCTGTCAACACCTACGAAGAGTCAGGGGACGTGGGAGCATCGTTTGGGGCTGGGAGCAGTTTTCCTCGCTCTGTAGAAATGTGCCCTTGAGGAAGAAGCTCAGGCAGGCCAGCCCAGGCCCAGGCAGAGGCCATGAGCCACAGAACGGGCCTCACCAGGCTGGCACTCACTGGGGTGGGCACAGTGCCAGCCTGCTCCTGTCACTCTGTTTCTGCCTCCCAGCCAGTGAGTGCTGCATCCTTCTCCACCTTTTGTAGACGACATACAAGGACTTGGAGAGGGTTAATGACCTGCCCAAGGCTACACGGTAGGTCAGCAGAAGATCCAAGATTCCAACCCCTTCTGCCAAACCTGGAGGTGGCTCTTACACCCGGGGCCATGAGTGCCTCTGCCAGGCCCTACAGAGGGGTTCCGGGAGGGTTCCTCCCTCCCTCCTCCTACAAGCAGGCACAGACCTGAATCAATACGGTCAGCTCAATCCAGAATTGTGCATTTAGTTTGATATTGCATGAATATTGAACAGAGGATGAGAAGGCATTTCAGCCCTCTCCCCTCATAAAGAAGAAACCCCGTGGGTCACCTAAGGCTAAGAATACCACCCAGGTGTGGGCAGGGCAGCTTGCAGCACTGATGCAGTAAGACCCTCTGATGGCTACGGCCATAAGAATTCCTATGTCCATTCCAAGAGATATTCACTTTTGCAATTGGCCTTTATCTTTCCATTTATTTTTCATTCCACAAAACATCCTCAGAAGAAAGAAGAATTCTTGCCAGGGTGTGGGAAAGTCTACCGTCCTGTAGGGAGGACTCAAGCCTGTTTACAGTAAGGATTCCTCGCAGCCTCTGCTAGGAAGCGCGCGTCCCGCAGGCAAATGCACACTCCCTAACGCTTCCTGTGAGGAAATCCTCTCCTGCCCCCTGCCCAGCAGCCAAGAGATCTGAGCCCTTGGGACCCATTAGGCCCCCAGTCCTGGTTACCTGCAGAAAATAATAAGCAAGTGACTGGCTCACTCAGGTTTCATCGAACCAGCTGCAGTTTGGAAAGGGGCCGGCTGCTTCTCGAGAGATCCTGGGGAAGATCAGTCACTGGGTTTTGTTTCCCAGCAGCACCAACAAAGGTGTGTTGTCCACCTGCGCTGGGCGGGGCTGGGGCCAGGTGAAGCGGGCGCCCACAGAGAATCAGGACCCTGATTTGCGCTCATCCAAATGTCAAATGCCACTCTGATAGCTCAGCGTTCTGACCTCTCCAGGAGTTAAGTGCACCGTGAACATAACTGTGGATAAGCAGCAGGACAGGAGGCCATCCCGTGTCTACGGAGCTCCGTGGGCAGAGGTCGTGGCGTGTTTTGCTGTCCTTGTCTTGTTCGCTCACCTGCCAGCTTCCCGAGGGGGCCGGGCCAGACAGGACAGGCAATGCGTCTCCTCATAAGTGGGCAGTCCTGATATACAGAGGAATGCTCGGGATTCCAGTGGAGGGACGGGGTGGGGAGCTGGCCCAGCTTCCCCCAGGTGTCTGTGGATTCTGTGCCCCTTCGACCAGGCCAGGGAATCTTTGACGGCGTTTCCTATCCTACCTGTCTGTATTCTCAGCCGGAGTCATTCTCTCACATGGAATAAGACCCTATGCAGATAGTACCGTTCTCACTGGCTCTCCCTTCACCCCACATCCAGGAGGTCAGCTTTCCAACTAGAAACATCAAAACACAGTCACCCTGGCCTGAGCACAGCAGGGTATCTGAAATCCCCTCACAAATGCCTCTGTTTAGTAAACACGCAGCCAGCCGGACTCTGGAGCTGCCCAGGGGCGGGGGTGCCTTACCCTCCCTCCAACAGTCCCCCCCTTCCACCCCCATACTGGACAAAGAGAGAGGGCAGAAAACGGGAAAAATGGGAGAGAGGGAGGCGCACAGCTGTGGGGCTGTGGGGAAAAGTGGGCAGCTCCTGGGGGACAGGGGGAGGGTTTGCTTTCTGGGTCCTCGTTCAGTTCTGGGATGCCTCTGTTTTCTTTCCTTCCTACTGACGGATATTTTCCTCTCCTTGGCTCCTTGGCTCCTTGGCAGGCGCTGGATGGGGCTGAGTTCAGGGACTGAGAAGGGAAGGAAGACATCCATCCTGTTCCAGCATCACCTCTAATGCCACTAGTTGGTGTGTGTTTGGTGGAGGGTCACTGGGGAGTTTGGGCCCTCCCATGCGTCTCCCTCCTTAACCAACATGGTTTTAGATACTCTGGTGAGCTCTTTTGAAAATCTTTTCAACTACAATGAACCCAAATCAAATCCTGCAAAAGGACGCTGAGGAGGAAGACTCTGCCACTCTCAGGCATCCTGGCTCACTTTTCACAGGTGATGAGCCCCTGGCAGGGACAGCAGCGTCACGGGTCTCAGCATCTCAGGCCCCTAGAGAGGGGCCCTGGCCCCAGTCTGGCCACCATCCAGCTCTGGGGTATATACTGGGTCCTAGAAATGCTGGGTGCCCAATGCCACCTGCAGGGTTGAAGTGAGCATCGACTGAATGCTTTTAGAGGCAACACAATGCATCCTCACCTTCCTCTGTGGGGTCGTCAGGCAAACCTCAACCACAGGCCCTTCCTGCCCCCCGAGCCACTGACAAGACTGTGCCACTGCTAGAGACCATCCCCAGGCAACGGGGCCCTCACTGCACGTGCACTGACCGCGTGTAGGATGCTGCACTGCCCAGAAGAAGCCAGCAGGGAAGGGGAAGGCCAAGGTAACACCACGGTCCAACCCACAGCTGCTGAGCTTCCGGGCGCTCAAGCCGGGCCTTCCTTCTCCCGCTGCGCCCCTATCCCATTGGCCTCTCTCACCCCTGCTCTCTTCCTTCCTTCCATCCTAACGGGGGAGGCAGTGGGCTAATGAGAAGACACGTTGGTTGACTCTGCCTCTTCCTGTGACTTGTGGCAAGTGGCAAATCCGTGAGCTGCCTGGCCTCGGGTCAACACCCATCGCCGAGTAACTGCATAGATTAAGTGCGGGTGCAAGTGCCCAGTGGTTTGCAAATACGTGGCTCTAGCAATCCTGCCAGTTTCTATCAAATATGGGGCACTTAGGAAACAAGGTCATGGCCAGCTTCTCAAAAGCAATGCCACTTGATTTGCCTCCACAGTCTGAGGGCCCACGTGACGACCCCGGCCAGGAAGCTCAGTCAATGCACCTTGAGTGGACAATTGGATGGGAGCTGATGACAAGGCTTGAGCCCTCTAGGCCAGATATTGGCACCCTTTTCCCCTAAAGAGCTGAATCACAAATATTTGAGGTTTTGCAGGACACACAGTCTGTCACAACCAGTAAGTGAGCTCTCCAGTTTAGCAGAAGCTAAAGCAGCCAGCTGTATGTGCAGCTCTGTGGCCACTGAAACAAAACCACTTACAAACTCAGGCAGAGCACGGGTCTGCTCTCCAGGCTGTGCTGTGCTGACTCTGCTCCAGAACTTTGGAGTTGAGCCCAGCACCGGCGACACCTGGGAACACAATGTCATCTCTCTCACACCAAGTCATGTCTCCCAGGCAGGGACATTTGCAAGATGGAAATCCAGCTAAGGCTGGGGATGCACCCTGTGTTCTTGCGGGAAGACAGGGTATGAGAACAGGACAATGGAGGCAGGTCTGAGAGAAAAGCAAGCCTGGATCACCACCAGGAACAAGGAAAGGGTTGACTATGCCCTCGAGGAGCTCTGAATTCTGTGGTTCTCCAGAATTTGGGAGTGAATGACTCAAACTCCCCTCACATGAGAAGGGTGATTTGTCAGCTTATAAGGAAATCTCTGGAGCGGCTCTCTCCTGGGTGCTGCTAGGCACCCACTGTGCCCTCCTAATTAGGGAACAAAGCTGCTGCTGGGGACACCACCCAGAGCTGCAGCCTTCAGAGCCACCTGCAGGAGGCAGCCCTCATCCTGAGTCTTAGAGCAGCTGCCAGCAGGTGCCCTGATCCCCTGACAGCCAGAAGAAGGCTGACCTTGCTTGTTCTCTAGTAGATTGTTCTAGAGGAGGATTAATGGAGGGAGGGATGGGGAGGCTGACGGAATGGATGGAGATATGGGTGTTTCCAAAACTCAACCGAGTACACTGGGAACATGTTCAAGGCAACCCCCAACTGCAAATCCCAGGGTGAGTTTCAGGAGTGCAGCATTGGAGACTCCGGGTGTGGTGAACTCTGGACAGAGAGAGTGATGCATTGAGTGATGGAGGGAGGGATGGAGGGAGAGATGGAGGAAGGTATGGAAGGAGGGATGGGGGGATGTGGAAGAAGGGATGGAGGGAGGGATGGAGGGAGAGATGGAAAGAAGGATGGAGGGAGGGATGGAGGGAGAGATGGAAAGAAGGATGGAGGGAGGGATGGAGGGAGAGATGGAAGGAATATGAAGGGAGACAGAGGAAGATATGAAGGGAGGAAGGAGAGACGAATAGATGGAGAGACAGAAGGAGGAATGCGTGGTAGGATGGATGGAGTGGGTGAAGGGAAGGGTGGAGGGATGGGTGGAAGGAAGGATTAATGGAGGGATAGATGGAGAGGCTGATAGAGTGGATGAAGAGATGGATGGAATGGATGAAGGGAGGGGTGGAGGAATGGGTGGAGGGAAGGATTAATGGAGGGATAGATGGAGAGATGGGTGGAAGGATGGGTGGAGTGGATGAAGGGAAGGGTGGAGGGATGGATGGAGGGAAGGATTAATGGAAGGAAAGAAGGAGGGATAGGTGGAAGGATGGATGGAGGGATGAAGGGATGAGTGGAGGAATGGGTGGAGGAACTCACACTCTACCTCACTGCGTTGGGGCAAAGCAGACCCCCTCCAAGTCCCTGGAACCTGTGTATTACCTTATGTGGTGAAAGGAACTTAGCAGATGAAATTAAGTTAAGAATCTTGAGATGGGGAAATGGTCCTGGACTATACAGCAGGTCTGATATAATCACAGAGATCTTCATAAAGGAAAGAGGGAGGGAGGAGGGCCAGAGGTGGTAGGTAAGAGACATGGCAATGGAAGCAGACGTCAGAGACAGATGGAGAGAGATCTGAAGACGGTGCACTGCTGGCTTTGAAGCCGGAGGAGGTCACGATATGGAATGTGAGCAGCCTCTAAGAAGCTGGAAAAGTCAAGGAAACAGATTCTTCCTTGAAGCCTCCAGAAGGAACACAGTCCATCTAATACCTTGATTTTAGACTTCCAACCTCCAGAATTGTGTCGACCTAAACAACAAGCAGAGGCTAAGGGAAAATCATACTCATTTGCTATTAAGCGTTGCAGTAGGAATACAGTGAGCATATCCAGAGACAGGAAGAAAGATGACGGCTGCTAAGGGAAAAGTCGGGAGGAAATGATGTAATTATTTCAGACCATTGGCCTTGGCTGTAAGGGTTGGTAATAACAAGAATGCTGTCAGTCCAAGTTTGGACAGGCGGTTGCCGGGCAGATGTCCTTGCAGAGGGGTGTGTGTGTGTGTGTGTGTGTGTGTGTGTGTGTACACTTGTGATAGGCTTTGGGCAAGGTTGTGGTTTTTGCAGACTCTTTTGTGATAGCTCTTGTTATCAGGCATACACGTGTGAGAACCCTTCCTTCTTGACCTTCTCAGGCTCTGTTTGTCAAGGTTTTGACAGAAGTGACTCCATTTTGATTCTGACGACATAAGATAACAAATTTGTGTTGTGTTAACTCACCAAGTTTGTAGTAATTTGTTACAGCAGCAACAAGAAATTGACACTCACCCTCGCCCTGCCCACACCTGCTCATGCCTGCCCGGCCTCCCGGAGCCTCTCTGGAGGACCTACTTCCCTTGAAAGATAACTTCCCTTCCTCCTATGCAGACATCAGATAAAAATCGCAGCCAGCAAACCTACACGCGTGGGCAGATGGATGAAATATCCCATTACTCTGAGAAGTATGCCTTGTGCTGTTCTAGAGGAGATGGGGCTGCCATTGTGCGGTGCCAGGAGTCTTCAATCCAGCGTCCTTCTTCAACTTCCACGGTAGCACGATGGGCACAACGCCTGATTAGAACAGGCCCCAGTGTAGACTTTTCATACGGTGGCTAAAGGGGCAGATTAAGCAGATCTACGCTCAGAACTGTAAGAAGTCAAATGATTGGCCTTGGAGTTTCCGTGGGAGCCTCAGGAAAGAGCAGGACGGTAGAAGGAGCCCAGGGCTGCCTGGGGCAGTGGGCAGGGAGGGAGTTCCGAGGCCGCCCAAGTCCTCTGTCCATCCTTGCTCATGACTAGACAGTGGCCACGATAGGCTGTCTACCCATCTCAGCCTCAGTTTCCCCATCATAAAACAAGTCACCTCTCCAAAGTTTTTTCTGGAACTGAACTTTATTAGGCGTGAGTCACAGGTGGCTGGAATTTCTCTCAACAACCAAACGATAGCTGAAGTTAGTGCTTGAGATCCTACTGAAATGTCTAAGGCAAGCGTGTCCAATCCACAGCCCACAGGCCTCGTGCAGCCCAGGATGGCTTTGAATGTGGCCGAACACAAATCTGCAAACTTCCTTAAAACATTCTAAGATTTTTTTGCAAATTTATTTGAGCTCACCAGCTATCATTAGTGTCAGTGTACTTTCTGTTCGGCCCAAGACAATTCTTATTTCAATGTGGCCCAGAGAAAACGAAAGATTGGACCCTCCTGGTCTAAGGGGTCACGCACAGGGGCCGAGATGCGGAATTCCCTGGCCACGCTCCTTGTGTGGGGAGATGGTTATTTTATTGAGACGAGACTGAAGTTACTACCATGCAGAGCATGGTGCAGAATTTCCCCTCAATTCGAAGCATGTTCTTTCATTTCAAGTAGACGATTTTCAGTTGGTTCCCAACCATGACCAGTAAGAAGAGACATAGGTGCCCCCAAGCAAATTATAAAGAGCCAGGTAGCAAACACAGACCATTGACTTTTTAAATGAACGCACGTTTTAAATTTTTTAATGATGAAATTTTGCACAGAATGTTCACAGATTTCTAGAGCCAGGCGAGACTCCACCAAAGCCAGCTGCACTGTCCCCAGTCCCACGAACATCAGTGACCAAAGCCAGGTGCATTGTCCCCAGTCCCACAAACATCAGTGACCAACCCAGAACTATGTTTTCTTGACAGTTCATTTTCTTTGCTGCAAGGTAGAAATGCTGCCAGACATTCCCATTCTCCTGATGAGGATTAGTGCAAATATCATGGGATGTGAAATTTACAGCAATCAAAAGATTGATCTGGTTAGCACAGAGATATGGAAACCAGGAACAGGCCTGGTGCTATGGCTCACACTTGTAATCCCAGCACTCTGGGAGGCTGAAGCCAGTGGACCACCTGAGATCAGGAGTTCGAGACCATTCTGGCCAATGTGGAGAAACCCGGTCTCTACTAAAAATACAAAGATTAGCCAGGCTTGGGGGCACGCACCTGTCATCCCAGCTACTGGAAAGGCTGAGGCAGGAGAATCACTTGAACCTGGAAGTGGGGGGGTTGCAGTGAGCCGAGATTATGCCACTGCACTCCAGCCTGGGGGACAAGAGTGAGACTCTGTCTCAAAAAAAAAAACCAGGAACGGCCCATCAGTGGAGTGAAGAGAGGGAAGGTGGAGGAGGAGGAGGAGGAGGAGGAGGAGAGAAGGCACCTGCATTCTGGAGGGGAGAGAAGGCACCTGCATTCTGGAGGGGATGCCTCAGTGGCTCCAGGGAGAACAAGTCATGTCTGTGTTCACCTTGCCACCAGGCGTGTGATTATTTTCCGTGCCTGCCAGTGCTGACTGGCTGAAATCAGGTATTGCAGGGAGCCCGGGACATGCTCCATCGTCTCGAAGCCGCACTCTGTTCCTGCCTCACGGTGCAGGGAGACCTCCTGGGACTGTGTATGCATTTCAGGGGTCAGTTTAAGGACACCTTCAAGTATGATGTTCTTCTTTGGCACACTTTTCAATACGTTCTGATTTCTGGAATATTTCATCCCCTGTGGAAGGCGGTGAGCATCGTGGGAATGTGGCAAAAGTGAGGAGGTGGGCTGCAGTCTGGACCTCTCAGCTCGGTCCTTCCCCAGGGTCACTGCCACACCCTACACAGCCATCTCAGCAGCATGCTTCAGGACAAGAATGCTTCAGGTGGAGGGGGTGTCCCCAGCACGTCCACTCCCACCGCCAAATGAGCTCCAAGTACACCTCCCGCTAAGGCTGTTTGTACTCACCAGTCCTGTATCTCTATTACAGCACCAGGCAACTGGAAGAGTAACTCAGACCAGATGCTGCAGATGCTGCGGGTGTCACAGGTATTCTACACAGCCTCCAGCCCGGCGGGGTTCTCAAAAAGTTGTCTGCACATGGCTTGACTGAAATCTCCTGCGGAGCCTTGATGGAACTGACCTGGGGCATCACCCAGGTGATTGCAGTGGGACCTGAACTTTTCAAATCCCGGCTCTGGAGTTCTGCCTCTAATTAGCTGTGTGACCTCGGGCGAGTTCTTTGAGTTTTTAAAATTTGTTTTCTTCGTCTGGTAACGGGCATGAAATGAGTACTGAACCTTAACGGTGTCTGTGAAGATGGAACAAGAGAATGTGTTTGAAATGCCTCATACTGAGCCCAGCATGGAGAAAGTGTTGCTGGGATTGCAGTTAGAAACGAAACATCACAACGGAAGGCATCCTGGACGATGCAGGCAATGTGAGAATGCCGGCAAGAGGTCTCTTTTCATTTCAGAGATGACAGCTGTGCGGATGTACCCGTGTGAATTAGGAATCCTGACTGGTCCTGGCGCCTGGCAGGGCACGAGCTCCCACCATGAAGACTACACTTAAGGTCTAACCTGGTTCCTTAAGCTCGTGAGCGTTTCTGAAGAGCCAGAGCCTGTTCCTGGAATGCTCCCAGATCCCTGAATGCAAAGAAGACGTCGGTCTCTGGGAGGAGCAGGTAGGGCTGCCTGGTTAGAACCCTGTCCCCAGTAGCCCAAGAGCTGACCTGTGCCTGCTATAACTGTGAGAACTGCTGTCTCTTCATGGGTCAGTGTCCCAAAGAATGCAGACGGGATATTTATGGTGACATTATTTCTCATCACCCGGGGCATGCAGGTGACCTGGGGCCACACTCATCTGTAGCCAGTACACCCAGCCAGGGTGTGGAACCCTCACGGCCTCTGGATACTCTGGCGGGAAGGTGTGAGTAGGGGCCAGGTGCAGACACCACGGTCTGGCCAAGAGGTGGGTGGTACAGACAGACCAGCCTTTCCTGACCATGCCCCGGAGCCCCATCAGAGAGGGCCCACCCTCGGTAGACTGGACAGCAGCTGGAAGACCGCTCCCCGGCAGGAGGGCAGACAGGTAAGTGTCCTGCCTGTTACACTGCTAGCATCTTTCCTGTATGGGAAACCACTGATGGGCCCTTTCAGGGTTAAGCCCCGTGCCTGTGTAGTTAATCTGCCTAAATGATTGCATCGCAGCAGCCCTAAGAGAGAGGTGTATCCCGCCCAGGTTTCATGGGACAGGGAGAGATTTGGGAAGGCCATGGGGCTCATCCAGAGTGCCTCGGAAAGAAGGTGTGCACACCTGGATCCAAGCCAAGGCACCTGACTCCCAGGGACTCCCATCAATGGCTGCTACTGCTCTAGGACCCCTGGCTCTAGCTGGTTCACCCTGGGGACACAAAGAGATGGACTAGATCTCTGATCATAGTGCACATTTGTCCAATAACAAAAGTTCCCAAAGACTACACCACCAACCATAGCCCCATTCTCTGCAGAACTCATCAGTTAAGAAGGTGACGGCTCAGGGTGCTGAGGGTGCTGTTCCCCAGGAGCCCGAGAGGCTGAAGCAGGAGAACTGAACAGATTTTCATTGAAAGTAGGACCACACCCTCCCTAAACAGATGAGGGGCTTGAGCATGGATTAAAGGGAAAGTCAACACAAATAAACCCAGCAGAAGCAATGAGGGCGACCTCTGAGAGCTGCTCTATGATTTCCGCGAAAACGTCCCAGCCCCAAGAGGGGAAGAGAAAAGCTCACAGTGGAAATTCTACCCAGCACTTCAGCCTCCTGGTGCACTCCTGCCTATTACAACTGAAGGGGCCCTCAGACAGTGTGTCTGCATCTGCCCTGTGCACTCGGTGTGTGCACACACACCACGATATACACCCACAGCATGCACACAGGCACACACACATGCACACACACCACGATATACACCCACGGCATGCACACAGGCACACGCACACACACGGACATGTGTTCACTCACACACCCCATGTGCTCAGACACACATCACATACACTCCACACACAAGCTCATCACGTATGCACAATCATGCGTGCACAAACACACCATGTCCACACCATCACATGCGGACACAGACACAGCATGTACACACATCCCATGTGCACACACACGATATACACCCACGACATGCACACAGTGTGTGCACACACAGGCACACGCACATGCACACACACCATGATATACACCCATGGCATACACACAGGCACACGCACACACACACACACGGACATGTGTGCACTCACACACCCCATGTGCTCAGACACACATCACATACACTCACACCTGCTCATCACGTATGCACAATCATGCGTGCACAAACACACCACGTCCACACCATCACATGCGGGCACAGACACAGCATGTACACACATCCCGTGTGCACACACACGCCCCCTGCACACCGTGCCCCACAGGTTGAGTACTTTATCAGATCACTAGCAATGGGGGCCCTGTCCCGGCGCAGGTACTGAAATATAACTGGAAATCATTTACATCTGCCTGTCAGGCATGAAGCATTTTCCATCCCTGCAGTATTTTTATACTTCTAAAAGCAGAACTGGTCTTTTTCCAGGCTTCCAAACCTGGCTGAAACAATTAAGAAAAAAAATCCTTCCCATTATTTAAATTATGCCAACAGCACCAGTAAGGTTGCCAAACCATCTTTAAGTCTCACATCGGCCTCAATCTGAAAACTACACAGCAGGACCCAGTTTCTCCCTCCAAAGCCGTGATTTTTCTCTGGATGCCAACATTGACAGGATGAGCCCAGCTGCGCTGTGCTCCCTCCCCTCCCCCCGCTCCCCATTCATCTCAGCCCAGAGCTGAAAGGGGCTGCTGGTCAGAACAGGCTGTCTCGTTCTCCCAGACCCTTCTTCCTCCCTCCCCAAGAGCAAGCTCAAGGGAAAGGATGGAAATCCATATTCCATGACACCCAGTGATATTTCCTATCAGCCCTGCCTGTTTCTTCCCCCTAATGCCCAAGGGCCTTCTCATCACCCACCTCCATTTTCATTATGTGGCAAAGCCACGCGCCGATCCATCCTCTTTCTTCTTGCTTTTTGTACCTTCTAAAACAGGAAGGGGGTTTGTGCCAACAACAAGAACAGGAAGAAGGTCTGGAGTTGGACTTAACAACATCAAACGGGTCTGAAAACACACGTGAGGAGCAAGAACTGCTCCTAAGATGAAGACAGTGTCATTTGCCACCTCGTGTCCAAAGACAAGGCCACCCTCCCTAACACCCTGCAGTGAGTGCGGGACAGGAGGCCCACTCTGGCGCCAGGAGAACAGCTGATTTAATTTGTCAGACTATGAAAACCTGCTGCTGGATTTCGAACAGATGCGTGCTCTGAAGACGGCTGGACGACAGGCAGAGCTGCAAGCATCGGTGTGGACTCAGTGGCTTTAACGTGGTCACCTGACCACAGCCAAGGACCACTGTCTTCATCCTTTCTTCCTCAGAGCCTCCCCTCGAAGCGCCATCCTGGTTCGGGGGTCTCCCTCATGCCAGCATTCCCTGTGTGTCCTTCTGTCCATTTCTCCATCCCTCTGCTGCCCCCATCCCTTTCCTTCACCAGCCTCCTCATGTCGAGTCTCAACTCTGCCCCTAACTTTAAGCAACAGCAGCTGTCTCCTTCCTGCCTGCTCGGATCGGATATTTTGAACTGTGCTATGCACAGGCCAGCATCCCTCAAGGGAAGGGGAGTAGTCACATCAGTAAATACGGTGCAAAGTAGTGTTCAGTCTCCCTCAGGCACCCCAGGGAGGCACATAAGACTCCCTCTCTTCCTTCTAACCCAACAGCAACAGCTGGCAGGTCCAGTGACCTCTCTCAAAGCCCAGTTACCATGCAGACAAGGGGCGCAGTGGCATGGTGATGCCAGGGGTCCCTCAGTGGAGTCCCTCATATGCAGTTTCCCTTTGGGTTCCCTGGGAACCAGAGTGTTACGGGGGTCACACCAGGCCTTTCAAGCCCCTCTCTGTCTCTCCGAGAGGCTGCTTGCCTGGGGGTCCGATGGCATCATGACAGCCACTGCTGGGTGAGTGTGGCCAAATGAAGGCATTTTCCTCTACCAAGACTCAAAGGGACTGTTGACAGAGGACTCAGGAGAGAAATGGAACCCACGTGATGGAATGCACATTCTTCTGTATCTTGCTGAATTGTACCAAGTGGGGTCCCAGCTTCCCCCCAGCCCACATGATGGTTGGGGAGATCTCCCCCACACCGGTGCCGGCTCATCTCTGGTCTGGTGTTCCAATCTGCTCTTGGCATCTGCCTTAGCTGAAGCTGTTGCTGAGCTGTTTTTTATGTTCCTGCCCTTTACCCCAGCTCTGCCAACTGGCATTGCCAGCTGAAAGGACCCTCCCTTGATGCAGGGCCAGGCAGGTGCAATACCTGGGAACAGCCTTTGTCCCACCAGCTGATCCAAGGCCAACATCTGGATCTTAGTCACCTCACCGACTGCATCCTGAAGCCCCAAACTTGTCCATCCCTGCATGCTAATGTGGCATCCAGGCATGCCAGGACTGGGAAGGTGGGTCACTCCTGCCAGGTGCTCTGCAGAGCACACAGGCGGCAGCTGCTGGCATGAAACGTCTTGCCACTCAGTCCTCAATCAGCAGCTTCTCCAGGCACCAGAACCTCACTCACCCCAACACCACCTGGCCTGGGATGACATCAGGGAGGAGGGCTTTGCCAACAGGGGTTACAATCCAAGTGGGGAACCCTCAAAATGCCAAACCCAAGAGGGGGTTGCTTGGGAAGTAGCAGGGAAGGCCAGGCCATGGGAGGGTGACCCCCACCTGCAGTCACCAGGCTGGGAAGGAGCCCCTTGTCCTTCCACACACCTGTTCTGTGATGAAAGGTTTCTTTGGGACACATCTCCAATCTGAATGACATCAGAGTCACCTGCACTGAAGAAAAATCATAGTCTAATGCCAGCCAGAAGCCGGAGACCCTCCAAAGCAGCCACGGCTGAGACTCAAACAGGACAACAAAAGAATTGTCCCTGACCTGCCCCAGCTGCCCGGCGGCCCTGGCTTGTGTTCCTTCTCACCCTCGGGCAGCCCAGCCCCGCGCGCTGGCTCGCACTTGGCCCATCCACACACAGACATCGAGGAGCTGGGTTCTGCTTAATGAAAGCCATGATCCCTGCTCTAATATATCAAATTACTACCCTCACAAACAAATTCAAACTCTGAGACAAAAAGAAAAGACAAGGAGAAATCCAGCACGCTCACAATGGCAGGTGCGGGGAGATTCGGACCTTCCAGAGCAGGAGTTGGCTGACAACCACCGGGTCTCACTGCCTTCCCCGAACGTTTACGTTAATGAGATTTCTGAGGAGGACGGCAGCCAACGGCTCCTTCTCGTCCAGGCGACGGCACAGAGCTGGAGATGCTCTCATTAAACTCTTGCCCCCATGCATGGTCACATCCAAGGGGCATTGCGGGGACAGATTCCGAAGCAGTGGTCCCGTTTCCACAGCTGGGACTTCCAGCAACTCACTGGCATGGCCAGGGTGGCTACCGAGCGGAGGGCTGCCTCTGAACCCGGCTTCCTGAGATTCCCTGGTCCTTCCAGAGTAGACGGACACCGAGAGGATGTCATGTGCAAGCCTTGGGCCTTGGCTCTGCACTTGTCTTGTAAAACACAGCAAGCACTTAGGGCCCGCGCAGGACTTGGGAGGCCCTCCCAGGCCCAGGGCCAGTGCTGCTGTGGCCTGCCTGGGAACAGCAAGGGCTCCAGTGGGATTCCGAGGGTCTCCCAGCTCTCTCTGGCTAGGCCCCCACTGTCTCCCTCCAGGACTGACTCTGTGCCTAGGCCTGGGGTTCAAGGCCTTCTTTCTGCAACTGGGCCCTTCCAGACCCGTCTCCCATTTCCTCCGCCTCGCCTCTACTTCCCCTACTCCAGGCTGGCCTGGTCAGGGTCTCCAAATACATGTTGGCCGCTGCCATTCATCCCATTGAGAACCACCACCCTGTCCTCATCCCAACCTCGTCCTGTCCACTCATCGAGCCAGTTCTGTGGCCCCAAGAAGCAAGTGAACGTCACAGGGTGGCTGCCACAGCTCGAATCCCACGTCGAGCCCTTACTCATCTTTGGACTCAAGGCAACTTAGTGTATCTCGCTGAGCCGCTGCCATCTCATCCGTAAGTTGGGGTAACAATATGTACCTCCCTCCACCTGGCGCTGCTGGGGAGACAAAATGAGATCAGGACTGTGACGCGTTTGCCAGCTGGTTGGGCCTCCGTGAACACAGGTCCTCCCTTTCCCAGCCAAATCTAAAGCACATCTCCTTCTTCCAAGCGCCAGGGCCATTCATATCTATTTCAATTTGCAGACTCATCATTTTGCCATCAGGAAAGGCAGAACAGTAGGGCCTAGAGCTAAACTAGTCAGCTCCGAATCCCACTTCTCTCCTAAGTAGTCACGGACTGTGGGCCTCTGTTATCCAGAGGACATAGTGACAGCCCAAGTCCTCACAGGGCTACGGTGTCTGCTGGGCACTGGGCTGCTGCTGTCAGGCAAGTTGGAGTCTGCTGGGTGCTGGGCTGCCCCTCCTGGCAAGTTGGTGTCTGCCGGGTGCTGGGCTGCCCCTCCTGGCAAGTTGGTATCTGCTGGGCGCTGGGCCGCCCCTCCTGGCACATTGGAGTCTGCTGGGCGCTGGGCTGCCCCTGTGTTCGTTTCTGCTATTGCCCTTGTGTTGTGATCCCGGCTGTTCCTGCCAGCAATGCCACTTATCGCTGCTGTTGCTTCCCTTCGCCTGGCGCGTCTCTCCTAAGCTGATCTATATCCTCCACATACCCCTTGTTGGGCTCCTGACCCAGCCCCCATGCCAGCAGCACAGTGTGCCAGGGAGGAAAGGCGTAATTGCAAGACAGACAAAGGAAGTTTGTGTTATATCCTGATCAGTGAAAATGAGACTCAGAAATGGCCCACATGGGGAGTACCGTGGAAGAGACCCTGACCTCACGCAGGCAAGTCCTGTCCATCGGCACTCACTGTATGTGTGACCCAAAGAACTAAACTCTCAATGACCACAAGTGGCCACTGGGGGAGGCCTGCAGGGAAGTTCCTGGGCAGCCCCTGACTCATTCGCTGGGAGACCCCAGCCCCATTTTCAGCCGGAGTGTGCTCCTCCATGTTTGGGCGCCATTGCATGCGGCTGCCTATCCCTGGGTCCCTGTAGTCCTCCATGCAGGATGCCCCCAGCACCCACGGGAAACCAAAGACCACTGAGGCACCTGTCTGTGAAGGGGACATGAACTGGTTTGGATCTGGCTTCTATTCTGTAATGCCTTCAAAATAAGACTGGGAGCACTGAAGTACCCACAGTGCTGGGTCCACTCTGCTTGTCCCCGGGAACGTGACTTCGACTGGGCGTGTGTCACCCCAGGAGAAGGTCAGCACGCCCAACTAGAAACCCTCCGTTCCTCTCCCAGTCTTCATCTTCCCTCCTGTCCCCGTGTCCTCAGTGGTTTAGACTTAGAATCCTTAACCACCCTCTCCCTGCCCCCATATGTGTTCACACGTGACCCAAGGCAAACAACACACGGGTATCTTCCTCCCCAGCGAGGACTCTTCATCTCCCTCTCACTTTTTTTTTTTTTTTTTTTGAAATGGAGTCTCTCTCTGTCCCCCAGGCTGGAGTGCAGTGGTGCGATCTCGGCTCACTGCAAACTCCATCTCCCATGTTCAAGCGATTCTCCTGCCTCAGCCTCCCGAGTAGCTGGGACTACAGGAGAACACCACCACGCCCAGCTAATTTTTTAATTTTTAGTAGAGATGGGGCTTCACCGTGTTGGCCAGGCTGGTCTCAAACTCCTGACCTCATGATCTGCCCGCCTCGGCCTCCCAAAGTGCTGGATTACAGGTGTGAGCCACCATGCCCGGCCTCCCTCTCACTTCTTTACAGCTCCACGCCTTCGTTTCTCTTCCTTGATTTCACACTGCCTTACTTTTACAAAATGGTGATGCTGATGATGACAGTACCTGATGCTTATACAGAGCTCCGATGCCTCAGGCACCGTTCTGTGCTTTCCCGCACATCCGCTCACTCCATTCTCACCATGTAACTCATTTACTTCTCACCAGAACCCGGCAAGGTCCGTATTTCAATACACCGATTTATAAAATCTGTAAGATGAGAAAACTGAGGCCCCAGAGACCTGAAATAACCTTCCCCAAGAACCACAGCCAGTAAGCAGAAGCGAAACTGAGCAGAAACAGAACCTAAACTGAGCGGTCTGGCTCCAGAGTCCACAGACAACATGACACTCACTCTCTGTGCAGATGACTTGTTGTGAGATCCGAGGAGGAGAAGAAGTGAACCTGTACGTGCCAGCAGCCAGCCCGGGGCCACCTCAGCTGTGCTCCCCAGGCCACGCCCCTCCCTGACCCCAGCCCCCGCCTTCACCAGGTGTCGCCACTCTCCTGAATGGCATTACCCCCTTGCTTTTCTTTATCTTATACCACATTCGTATTCATCCTTGAACCATTTTGGTGACTCTGGAATGTTTGGAAGTTTGGAAATGGCAAAAAATGTTTGGAAAACAGGAAGCGGACTGCCTCGTTGGGCCACAGAACTGTGTGTATTGGAGGAACTGCCTCTTCTCGCTCCCTGGTATTTCGTCACTGAGGTCTGTTCTTGTGGATGCCTGCAGCTGTGCTTCACGTCCCTTCTGGGCCTGTAACATTTCACTGTGGGACCCATCACAGTTCGTTTATTCATTCTTCTTCTTCCTTTTCTTTTTCTTTTTGGAGACAGGGTCTTGCTCTGTCACCCAGGCCAGAGTGCTGTGGTGCAGTCATGGCTCACTGCAACCTCAATCTCCCTAGTCCGAAAACATCTCCCCTCAGCCTCCGGAGTAGCTGGAACTATAGGTGTGCACCACCACACCCACCTGGGTTTTTTTTTTTTTTTAATGTTTTTTATTTTGTAGACTCAGGGTTTCACTATGTTGCCCAGGCTGGTCTTGAACTCCTGGGCTCAAACAATTCACCCACCTTGGCCTCCCAAAGTTCTGGGATTTGGGGCATGAACCACCACACCTGCCCGGCTCATTCACCCTTCTTTCAATGAGCATTTGGGTCTTATCCAGTCTTCTTGTTGTTATAAACAGTGCTGCTGAGAGCACTGCATTCAGGTCAAAACGAAAATGCTGGACCACAGAGGGCCCATCTTCAACTCGGCTTCGTGAAGCTAGATGACGTCTGCGGTGGCTGCCACCGCACCCACCACGGGTGGTGTCTCCCAGTTTTCTTTGCTCCGCCTCCCCCTATGCTTCCTACCACTTTTCTTTATCAAAATGTTGCTCTCATGCCCTTCTCTGCTTCCCTTACTTTTGTATAATATTAGTGGTCTCGGGCAGCCGTGCGAAAATACCACACAATGTGCTGTTCCCAGTCCTGGGGGCAGAGCGCTCCCTCCAGAGGCTCCAGTGCAGGGTCCTCCTTGCCTCTCCCAGCTCTTGCTGGCCCCAGGCGTCTGCGGGCTGTGGCTGCCACACTCCAATGGCTGCCTCCAGCTTCATGGGCTGTCTCCTCCACGCGTCTCTGTCTCTCCCCTCCTGCGTCTCTGTCTCTCCTCCCCTGTGTCTCTGTGGCTTTTTCTCCTCCCCTTCTCTAGTAAGAACATGTCCTTGGCTTTTGGCCCCATCTGGAGTTCCTTAACTTAATGACATCTATCTGCAAACACCCTCGTTCTCAATAAGGTCACATTTACAGGTTCTGAGAGCTGACAGGGACATCTACGTACCATTTTGGAGGGTCGCCATCAACCCACTACATCACAGTCACCATTCTAGCCCAAGATCTTCACCCAAATGCTTCCCAGAAAGTCCATTTCCAACATTGCCCATCACCATACTCCCCTGTTACCAAAATTCTAAACACCACATCCACTCAGGTATCCACCAACCACATTTGTGCCCCGGCTCGGCCCCTCTTGTGGCCTTTCCAAAGCCCGTGATTCCTCCAAAGATCTCAGCTCTCCTCCAATTCCTATAACCCTTCTGCAGGCATCGTTCGCTGTCTTAGAGAATCCCTTCCCAATAGCAAGGGCTCCCTGTGTCCCTGTCAATTATAAACACTTGAGGGACAGGCTTTCTTTACTTTTTCCTGCCCAAGACTGAGCAAAAATACTTTGCTTATAACAGATAATAAAAGTTTGTTGAATGAAGAAAGGATGCTTTTCCCCATAATGAAAGTAGAAAAAGAATCTCAACTATTTTCACCCTGAAAATTATTCAGCTGGAGAAAGACACAAACCCACCGAGAAACAGAAAGAGGACAAGCCAGACATTGTTTCTGGGGGATGTGTAATAGTTCATGTATCTCACCTTACACAGTCACGTCTGACATGGGTAAAACAAACGTTCTTTAGAATGGTTTTTAAATCATAGTCAAATTCTAAGTCCTGTAGCATCATTTTAATTGTAGGATTTTTTTTTTTTTGCCTTTTTTTTTTATTTTTTGAGATGGAGTCTTGCTCTGTCGCCCAGACTGGAGTGCAAAGCCACAATCTTGGCTCCCATGTTAAAGCCATTCTCCTGCCTCAGCCTCTCAAGGAGCTGGGATTACAGGTGTACGCCACCACACCTGGCTAATTTTTGTGCTTTTATTAGAGGCGGGTTTCACCATGTTGGCCAGGCTGGTCTCGAACTCCTGACTGCAGGTGACCTGCCCGCCTCCGACTCCCAAAGTGCTGGAGCCACCTCGCCAGGCCTCTTTTTTTTTTTTTTTTTTTTTTTGCCTTTTAAAAACTTATCCCCATCTGGTTACCTGAGACTTTTTAAATGAATGATGGAATCAAACCTTGCTCAGAACAAAATAAACACAGGCATATAAGATTCAAATTTAGATGTGACAGTACCAGAATTTAATCTCAAAAACTGGTTTATTTTAAACCAAAAATCTTAGCCTGGGCCTTGGGTTTCTAATCCATAAAATGAGGAGAATGGACTAGATGAATCTTTAAGGTCTTTTTCTAACTTAAAAAAGTGCTCTCATTAAAATATAACCATACATGTATGCCTTTATGTATAGAAGCCTAAATCCATACATATTCATACATCTGCACATACGCCATTGTATGTTGAAGTTACATTTGTTTCTTTCTGAAAGGTAAAATGATCAAGAAACTGGTGAGGAAAAGCTGGAACTGAGAATCTCTTTCTTTTGGCCATCTGAGTAAAGCAGCACTATTTATTACTTTTGCACAGCGACCGAGATTATTTTATGAAAATATTTATTAATAGGTAAATTATTAGAACAGCTTTATTGTTTTGCCAGTTTCTTAAAGAGGTGACAAATATCTCCATCGTCATTCTTTTCCAAAGCTATCCTATATCCAGTGACAACTATCACTTCTCTTGAGAAATGGCTTTTTATCTACAGCCTCTGTAAAAATTGGTGCATTTAGTCTTTGAAGTGTGTGGATGGTAAATTCAGTCACTGCCACTCTGCAAATCCAAAGGCTGGCATCTGTAGCTTAAATGAGTACTCAGATGTCAGTGCGGATGGGTGAAGAAGGGACCTCCTTCCCCGTTCTCATCAGCTGGCTCTTGCCACCCGCCCAGAGGCACCACTCCCTCCCTCACCATGTCCCCCACCTGCCCCCACCTCCCTAGGATGCTCCCGGGGCTGCTGTTCTTGATGGAGGGCAGGCCATTCCGAGGGAGAAGGGACCGGCCATGGGGTCTTGTGCTGCCAAGTCAGTACTTTCTGCTGCCTGGAGTGCCCGGTCCCCTCCTCATTGGAGTTGCACCAAGAGGCTTAGATGTGCAGATCATTCTCAGAAAGGGTGAATCTCAGGAACAGATAAGGAACTACCACCCCAACTCTCCTGGTGTCATCTCGGCTGTGAGCTGCACTCTCTTCTTTGTCTCCAATGTGGCTCCTGTTTGCAGATCCAGCCTCTGGGCCATCCCTGCCTCCCTCACACACATGGGAACCAGCTCGGTCTTGTCTCTCCTGTGCCCTCTGTCCTGCTGCTTTCTGTCCCCATGGTTGGCCAGGGAGGCCATCTCATCTGAACCAGATTGCAGGATGTGTGGCCGCACCCACCCTCCAAGAATGCTTCACCGAGGTTAAGACATGGTTTTTGGGGTTCGGTTGGGCTTAAGATGCTGTTTTTAAGTTTCATAATCCTTGTATCTGGGCTGAATGCCTAAAGCCAATTGGAGAAGAATGCAATTTTCTGGTTTCATAATAATCTTTGTAAGTCCCACTGCCACCCAATAGATTCCTTGCAATCAGACCTATATGCGAGCCAGTGGAGAGGCTCAACTCTCTGAGTAAATCCTGTTCTCTTTGGACATCTGTGGCTTTTCAGACATCCTCGGATTCAGAAGTTTATACCACCCTATCCACTCCCTGGTACAAAGCATGGGGTGTCTAGATTCACTGGAGGAGCCACCCCCTGCCCCCCCAACGCAGCCCCAGGGAACACAAGGTCTGGCAAACACCACTGTTGACTCCAAACACTCAACTCCCACTGCAGCCCTGAGCTTGTGAAGTGCGTGGGGGCAGAGCTGGGAAAGGACTGGGGAAGGAGGTCCTCCCTGGAGGTCACTCTCAGCAGGTGATGGATTCCCACACGGAGTTCTTACTCATGGTTTCCACTCACCCCCCCCTCCATGGATGGCTCCAGCCAAGTCAACAGCCCTCTCTGAAGCTCAAGTTCCATCAGCAGCTGGGGGTTTCATCTGCCTGTACCTCTTTCATTTGCGAGTGTGCTTCCCCCACAGTGAAGGTCACTTTCAGCTCTAACTGGGTGTTTCCCAAGCTTTTTGTGGCTGGGAAATGGATGTCATGTAAACAGCCCCATCCCTGAGTGGCAGTGGCAAGAAGGCTTCGCACCACCCAGCTCATTCTCAGACCACCACGGCCATGTCACTGTTCCAGGTATAATTTTTAAAATTCATGAATTGTGATCCTTGCAACTCAAAGTCTGCCATCATCTTAGATGAGGAAAAGTTCAATTTCTTCACCCAGAAAAAGAGCCTGGGGATTGCAAAGTAAGACAAGGCCGTAAATTCGACTTCAGGAAATCAGTGCAGAAGAGAAGAAGCTTTTGAGGTCTTTTACTTTCATCAGTGTTTGGCAAGACAACGGCTGTGTTAACTGTGCAGTCATCTGGTCCCTGGAGCTGCCACAGAGGACTATGGAAATGCCCGACCTTCTTCTGCTAGGATCGAGTGTTACTAAATACTGAATGGCTCAGGCAGGCTCTCGTCAGAACCTTGCACTGGGAGGGGACAAGGGAAGTTCAGGGTCTGGATGCCCCTTTCAACCCCCTGTGAGCCCCCATGTCCACTCCTAGGACGCCCTGTGCACCCCCAGCCAACCTCACATTCCAGCCTCTGCAACTAATTTTGTCACTTACAGTGATGTCTGAGCAAGAAGAGAGCAATTTAAAACAAAACTTGTTTTGAGCCAAAGGTAAAGAGGGTTTACAGAAGAGGAAAGAAAATGACCAGGTTAGACAGAACCGCACTTCTCTCGGCTTCTCCCCACCACCGCTGTCCTCAGGAATCCTGCAGTAGACGTGCCTCCACTCTCACGCCAATCCTCTGTTTCGGTCCCTCAGCAACTACCGTCTTTCCAGATTTTACAGAGGAACTGGCTGGAGATACATCAGATGACACCGGAGATCATGACAATCTTACTGCAGTTTGAACAGGTTTCACAAATAAGCAGAAAGAAACCTAATCGTCTTTATCCCGCCCAGGTGATATTGCAAACCAGCGCGCACGCGCACACACACACACACACACACACACACACACACACACTGTATCAAAATACAGTTCTGTGCATCAGATTAAGATACAAACAAGATCTACACTCTCTTAAATAATAATATAAATTGCTGAGTCCAGGTGACTCTGCCCTGCTCCCTGGCATATAGCAGTCCACTGCCCCCAAGGAGGTGCCCTGGAGGACATGAGCTTTTACTCCCATCCCTGCAGAGGGAAGGGGCCAACAGGCTCCCCAAATTCACAGTGCAACTTGTGAGGCACCACCTGGCCCTGCTGTCCCCCAAAGCAGCCATCTGCATCTCTGTCTGACCATCCAGGTGCACAAGGAAGGCTGACGTTGAAGCCCTAGGAGCTGGGAGATGCAGAGGTTGCCTACCTTGGGAGAGCAGGCCCCTAGCTCCTGCCTCCAGTGTAAATGTGGGTGACACCACCTCCGGCTCCAGTTTTTCCAGGGCCCAGGGTGGCTCCTACGTGGCCATCAACTCCTCTTTACTCTAATTCAGCAGTTCTCAAAGTGGGATCCCCAGACCAGCAACAGCAGCATCGCCCCTTGCTTATGAGACATGGAACCCTGCCCGCCCCACACCTGCTCACTCAGACCCAGGTGCAGCCCAGCCACCTGCATTTTCTCAAGCCCTCAGGGCCACGGTGGAGCTCACTTGATTGCCTCACTGCACTTCAGCCTCTGGAGGCACAAAACCCAAAAAACACAACAAACAAGTCAGTGGGTCATTGCCCCAGTTCACAGTCGGCTTGAAAGGACTGCGGTGAGGAAATCGTGAAATAACAAGAGCCGGCACAGAATGAATGCACCCGAAAGGCCAGCGTCCTCCAGCAGCCAGCCACGTCACCCGCCACCTCTCCTCATGCTCCTTCCTCCCTCCGCAGCGCCACTGCTCGGTTCCAGATGCCACACATCTATAATACGGCTCCCTCCTCCTCTCTCATCGTACAGTTTGAGTTTTGCTTTGTTTTCAGGGACAGGGTCTCTGCTGTCATCCAGGCTGGAGTATGCAGCAGCAGCACACACAGCTCACTGCAGCCTCAAACTCCTAGGTTCAAGCAACCCTCCCTGATCAGCCTCCTAGGTGGCTGGGACTACATTTGCACTCCACTATGCTCTGCTCATCTTACTTTCTGTAGAGACAGGGTCTCACTATGTTGCTGAGGCTGGCCTGCCTTGAACTCCTGGGCTCAAGCAATCCTCCCACCTTGGCCTCCCAAAGCGCTGGGATTAGAGCCCTGAGCCACTATGCCAGGCCCATTGTACAGTCTTTTTAAAAAGCCAATATTCCCTAAAGGAAACTTAGAAAATCAAAGTGCACTAGGAAGAACTGCACGTGCTTTGTAACTTTGCTTAAAATAAAAAGTACTGGAGTCTACCTTGAGGCTGCCCCATGCGTTTTCATCATTTTGTTCTTTCAATGGCAGGCATATTTGTAAAACAAATAACCAAAAACACCATGGGGAGTTCTTTTTTTTTTTTTTTTTTGAGACAGGGTCTTGCTCTGTTGTCCAGGCTGGAGTGCAGTGGTGTGATAATGACTCACTGCAGCCTCAACCTCCTGGCCTCAAGTCATCCTCTCACCTCAGCCTCCCAAGTAACTGAGGCCACAGGCATGCAGCATGCCTGGCTATTTTTTTTTTTTTTTTTAAGAGAGAGAGATAGGGTTTCTGATGCCCAGGCTGGTCTCAACCTCCTGTCCTCAAGCAATCCTCCTGCCTCAGCCCCACAAAGTGCTGGGATTACAGGTGTGAGCTACTGCACCCAGAAGGGCATTTTTAGTACAGGAGAATCTCTTAGGAAACAGTATAAAATTATAAATGTCTCACTCTGTCACCCAGGCTGTGAACGCAGTGGCATGATCTCAGCTCACCGCAACCCCTGTCTCTCAGGTTAAAATGATTCTCGTGCCTCGGCCTCCTGAGCAGCTGGATGACAGGCGTGCACCTCCACACCCCCGCTAAGACGGGGTTTCACCATGTTGGCCAGGCTAGTCTTGAGCTCCTGACCTCAAGTAATTCACCAGCCTCAGCCTCCCAAAGTGCTGAGATTACTGCCCTGTGGAATTTGAACTCCCCACAGAAACACACTCTGATGCATCTCCCCCTTTCAGTTTAGGGGAAGCTCATGGATGTCATGGGGAAAAGCATCTCCTGTGCACTTGGTGTTTATGATAAACGGATTCTGAAAGCTGGTGGCCCAGCCAGGGTCATCACCATCAGAATCCTAAGAGGCAGTCACGTCTGAAAGTGGCCAGTGCTCTCACTATGTGCTTGTGAAAGTCAGCAGGATAAGATTCCCAGAGACCAACATGCTGTTCACCAGGACTGCTGACTATCAGGCCAGAGTGCCCATTCCGGACCCCAAGCCTCCTGAATTCCTTCAGAGGGTCTGCCCATGCCCCGAATTCCCTCCTAACTGTCCACCTGTGCCCTCAGTCCCCTGGGTGGTGTGGGAACACACACCTGGTGGGTGTGAGCGAGTGTGGCCTATGCTGGTCACGCCATTTACTCTCCCAGAAGATGGACAGTGGGGCTTATCTGGTCCAGGCCATGAGACCTGGCTGGTAGCCTCTGCCATTAAACAACCTCCCAAGCTCATCAGACTTTTCAACGATGTGGCTTCATTCTCATTAAAAACAACTTTTTGGCTGGGCACCATGACTCATGCCTATAATCCCAGTACTTTGGGATGCTCAGGCAGGCAGATCACCTGAGGTCAGGAGTTCAAGACCAGCCTAGCCAACATGGCAAAACCCCGACTCTACTAAAACCACAAAAATTAGCTGAGTGTGGTTGGCACCTGTAGTCCCAGCTATGCGGGAGGTTGAGGCAGGAGAATCACTTGAACCCAGGAAGAGGAGGTTGCAGTGAGCTGAGAACACACCACTGCACTCCAGCCTGGGTGACAAAGCAAGACTCCATCTCAAAAAACAAACAAACAAGTTTTTAAGGCATAAGTGTGAAGGCAGTACACATTTTAATGTTTCAAGTTCACTGAAAATGGCCATGGCCTTAGGCAGTCACTGGCCGTTTCATATGATCTTGAAGAGCAAACAGG
Source organism: Callimico goeldii (assembly GCA_963573925.1). Lineage (NCBI taxonomy): Eukaryota > Metazoa > Chordata > Mammalia > Primates > Cebidae > Callimico > Callimico goeldii. The sequence continues at coordinate 12,752 of CAUYOR010058679.1, read as the reverse complement.
AGGAGCTAGGGGTCCGTTGGGCTAGGCTTGGCCCTGGGGTCCACCTGTTGGCAGCAGGAACTTGAACTAGTCGCCCATCTTTCTCCAGGCCACAACTTCCTTACTGATAACATGGAAGCAGTACCTCCTGTGGCTGTTGGAGACCCAGCGTGGCAGGCACCATGGCCTGGTATAACACTGTGTGACCTAGAGGCTGCAGCTGCCCTCATTCTGCCACCTGCCCTCCTCTCCTGCCTGTCCCAAGATGAGCATGCACAGCATTCTCCAGTGCCCTGCAGAAGGCACCATGGGCTCCCACAGCTACAGCCCAGGGGATGAAATGACGTCATGCTCCCTTACTGGGGCTCAGTTTGGGTGGTGATATACTGGAAGCCTGGTGATCAATCATCAGACACCCAGAAATGACCGAAGAAGAACCCTCTGGAGCTTAGGCCCTGTGCCCAGCTCACTGATTCTGAAGAGGCCACGTAACAAAGGCTCGTCACTCGAGTGGCGTGAACATCTACCACATAGAGTTGAACAGTAGCCATTGTATTAGCCAGGGCCAGGCCCTGGAAAGCCTTCTGCGCCAACTGGAAGCCAGCTCTAGGAGCATGGGTCACCCAAAGACACACAAAGGCAAGCTGTAGGCCAGCTGGGGGAACAGTGTGGGACTCTGGAGGCAGTTGCCTGGGTCACCTCTTGGGTCTGCTGCTTACAGCCCTGGGACCTCGGACAAGCTCCTTGTACCTCCCCTTCCCTAGCCCCTCTCAAAGGGCAGCAATGAGGCTCACGGGAGCACACAGGTGTGTGGTTCTGAGCACACCACCCGGTGACTAGGAAACGCTAAGTCAACATTGGCCACTGATGATGTCCCAGTTCTTTCCCTTTCATTTCTAAAGCCTAAGGTATGAAGCCACACTTACATTTAGAATGAGAACTAAAAGGCTGTAATCCACCTTGGTAATTCTAAGCTATTACGATTTTATTACATCACATATCAGAATGGTAGCCATGGTTTATTAAGTGCACATGCTGGTCAAAGTGCTTCATAGGCATCGAGCTATTTGATCTAATAAGTTGGGTATTTCTATTATTAATATTTCCTTTTTATAGGAGGGGTAACTAAGCCATCTGGTTGCCCTGCTAGTAAGTAGTGGAGCCAGTTCTGAACCCACCCAGACTCTCTTCCCATGCAGCCCACGTTCCTAAGCTCTATCCCATAATGCCTCCTCCTTAACTGACAGCATCTTGCTACAAAGCACCACACCTGGAATCATTTTATTAAAAGAAATAGAGAGAAAATTTTAATTAAGCTCCACATTTCGTTCAATTCATCTTAACCTCCTTCTTGTTACATATTAATTTAGAATTACCGCAAAGGAGAGTAAGTGCATTTTCTGTAAAGCTACAACATTAAAGGATTTACATTAAATATTTGCAAATCCAAGAACAACATTCACGCCCTGCCGATGGGTGTGAGACCATGGCTCCCACCAACTCCAACCCCAGCGCTGCTGTCACCTCTCTCTGCCACGAGCTGCCAGCCAGACCTGTGGGCACCACATCCTCAACTTTCAGTCATGCCCATCCAGCCACAAGACTAAAACACACAGGAGCTGATAACTTGTCACATCCTCCTAAGATAACCTGCATCAACCTCGCCCGTGAGCCAAATTCTGCCGAGCCTTGTTTCAATGGTGGAAATTTCCATCCCGTAACTCACAAATGTGGATGCTGAAATATAAATAGTTCAAAGATGCAAAGCTTGCCATCCAGTGGTCTGAAAGTACTTGAGAGATCTCTCAGAAACAAGACTGTTACCTGTCCTGTACACGCAAGTACACAAGTCTCAAGATAGAGGCATTTAACGTGTCTGAAATTAGTCCTAATACGAGCCATGAGTAAGAAACCAGGGGAAGTCTCATGGGCTTGACACAGCAAGGGAAGATCAAAACCTACAAAACCATAGGAAAATCATCTCAGAGGACAACCCCACGGAGCATGCAGCCCGTCTCGGGGGAAGCTAAGAGCTCGGGGAATTGAGTTTTGAAATCCCCATTTTGTGTAAGAGAGGGCACTCTGTGCTGCCTGGGCAAAGGCCCCGACTGCTTCTGGCTGTAGCATCTTCCTCCCTCAAAGAGAATGGGGAGAAAACCTGCCCGCAGGGTTGCTGGGAAGACAGCATCAGTTACCGCTCATAGATTAATGAATACCAAGCTAATACTATTATTATTAGAAGGAGGAATATTTGGCTTCATGAAACCAAGAACACAAAAATCAATGTTTAGCAAAATTTGACCTGTAACATTAAAATGCCTTGAGCACTACTGTATGCCAGCCCCAGCTGTAGCGATGACCTCTGCTGTTCCTCACTCTGACCCTCTGAGTTTAGCACTCTGATCAGCCCTGCTCTGCAGATGAAAAGACTGAGGCCCAGGGTCAGTTTAAGAAGAGGTGGAGCTGGCATTCAGGAGCAGGTTGCTTGACCCGGAATCCAGGCTGTTACCATCCCTACCCTCCCCCCCACCCATCCACCGTGCTGTAAGTGAGGTCAAAGAAACAGTCCTCAGAAACTACCTGCATGAAGCTTAGTCAGAGGAGGCTCATAGGTTTGACACAGCAGGGGAAGATCAAAACAGCCCAGTATCTCAAGCCTCTTGTTTTCCTCTCTACTTCTCCTATACCAAGCTACCTTTTCAGGTAAAAGTATATGCTCCTCTACTGTGATTTAGCTTTTTGTGATTCCATTCATTTGTTTGCTCGCCAGCTCTGAGCCAGGTGCTGACTGGGCAGCTGGGATGCAGGGATCACTTTGGAAGCTTGGAAGAGAAGCACAAAATCCCATGCTGAGCACCGCATCCCATGATCGCAGGGGAAGAGGAGGACGAAGGTTACCAGGAAATGAAGGAAGGCTTCCCCTGGCCTGGGAGATGAGGTGGGTTCTTGGCAGAGGGTGTGGCCCAAAGCAAACACAGATGCTAGAATGACAAGCAGTTCAGCCTGGCTAGCCCGTGGGGAGTGGCTGCAGAGAAGCAAGGCTGGCAGAGGAAAAGGGCTCCAAGAGCTCTTTTGGCCAGGCTAAGCTCTTTGAAACTCATATTCTAGAGACTTAGCCAACTCAGAGATTGCAGTATAGGTCTCAAGTAGCACAGAATGTCCCTTGGAAGAGAGAAGGTGACAAGATGGTGCTACCCACCTTCCTCTCTAAACCAGATGAAATTCAGAGAAAGGCTGCTGGGTTTGGGCCAGGGCACATGGCACATTTATGACAACTGAAGGGGAGGAGGCCTAGAAGCACAAGGTTGGGTGGCCTCCTGCTCACACCATTCCGGATGCAGCTCTTTTCTGGACAAACTCATTTGCAGGTCTTCAGAAACAGGAAGCCCGCAGCTTCTGCTGTCACTCTCAGTGTGAGCTCTGATCAATACAACACTCAGTGAAAAGGCTCTTCCCTTTTCTACCGGACTTGTATACAGAGTACACTACCGTGCTGGCAACACACGTCCTTACTGTTTTCAGTACCATAACACCACAGTTATCATGGATGTCTCCTTCCTTCTTGTAGCAAAGCTTTTCATCCACCACCACCTCTGGCTTCCTGTGTCCCCACCCCTCCCCCCGACTGGCTTAGTGGGTTTAGACTTGGAAACTGTCATTTCTATGTGGGCTTACAGAAATGCCAGCTCCACAGTCACAAAATCAAATAAGCAAGCAGGCAATGAAAACCCAAGACCATGAGGAAAAGCAAGCCCTTGGGTCTCTGCATTTGGTCAGGAGCCCAAGAGGTTGAGCGAAGTGTCTGAAAGACAGTGTTTAACATTTCACAACACACCTAAATTACGCCCAAAGGAACTAGTCCCACCGGGTGTCTAGAGAAGGCCCTGGTCCCCAGAGAGCAAAGCGTGGCACCTCTGACTCCACCGACGTGGCCCCAGGCCTTCCAGATTCTCAGAGTACAACTGGTGGAAATGATGGTTATCACATCTGTGGGTTCACACACACAACTGTAATCGATGCCCTGGAAAACACTCCTTAAAGTTCAGCTGTCATCTCTCCTTGCCACCAACCTGCACAGGGTGGAAGTGACTCGGCAGGCCGCCGGGAAGTGTGACCTTGCAGCATGATCTCCAGATTGCAGCGGGCTCAGCGGAGTGAACTGCAGATTCCCAAGGGCAGTTCCAAGCTTCCAAACCCCACCCTGGCCACTTCTCAGTGCTGACCACGGAGAAGCCTCAGACCTGCTTGACCCAATCCCAGGAGGCCCTGCCTCCCTTACAGCTTCACCACACGCGCTCAACTAAAAACAAAACCAGGACGTTTTATAAGGAATCAAAAATCGACTGTCTCCTAGGAAAACTGTGCCACCTGAAGTAAAGACCTGTAAACCAAAAAAAAAAAAAATTCAAAGGCCCCCTGCAACCATGAGGATGAACTCCCTCATGGCCAGGGCACTCTAAAATGTAGCCTGAAAAACTAATTCAGGCCATGACCGGAAATGGGGGTCCGCGGGGCATGCCTTATCCTATCTGCTAGCTAGCGGTAACAGCAGCATAGACCTTAAATCTGATAGGAAGCATTTACAGTCTGTTCTCTCTCAAACTTGCTACCTGGAGACCTCATTGGCATGATACAACCTAGGTCTCCACTGCCCCTTACCCTAACCCTGACATCCCTTTCTATCTATAATAACTCAACCAATTAGAAAAAAATTTAAATTTACCTATAACCTGGAAGTCCCCCTTTGGGCTGTCCTGCCTTTCTGGACGGAACCAATGTACATCTTAAAGTATTGATCACTGTCTCATGTCTCCCTAAAAGTATGAAACCAAGCTGTCCCCACCCCTTTGGGCACGTGTTATCAGGATCTCCCGAGGCTGTGTCACGGACCATGGTCACTCAGGATAAATCCCTTTAAATGTTTTAGTTTGACTCTTTTCGTGGACAGACTTGTCCGATTTAAATATGTGTCTGGAAAATTCCCGCAGTCCCCCGAAGCCCCTGAAGCCCAGAGCCCACACAGCCGCGGGCCTGCCACACCAGCACTGGCACGCCATTTCCAATCCCAGGGTCTCCCATTCACTGCTCAAGCCTAAAGGGAGCGCAGGCCGCCCCGGGGGGCCAACACCACCACCCTCAGGTCCACACTGGCGACTCTCCCTACTGCCAGGGCTCTCGGGCTTCCTGGCCTGGTGTTCCTGGACCTGGGGAGGAGAGCACCAGCACGTGCGGGGCGCTGGGATTTGCACGGCCCGGGTGATCCCCTCTGCATAGGCCGGCACCTGTCCTAGGGAGGCGGCGACCCCCGCTAGCGGCTGCAGCTGCCTCCTCCGGGTCGTCAACAGAGCCTGGCGCCGGCAGCCAATCGCGCTGCTCCCCGCTCCGCCGCTCCGCCGCGGAGGTTACTAGCGAGCGTTGACCGGGAGTAACCCCGGCGCGAAGGCGGCGGCGGCGGCGGCGGCGGCGGACAGGCGAGCACTGCGCACGCGCGGCGGTGCGCACCTGCCCCGCCCACACCTGTGCGCGCGCGAAGGGGTCCGGGTAGCGCTGTTTTCTCTAGGGCGTTCACCGTGGGCAAGGGCGCGAACGTCACTCTGCGTCCAGGGGCCTGCAGAGTCAGCGCCTGGACCAGCCAGAGAAAGGAGGGGCTTTTACTCAGTATGGAGAGCCCGCGTTAGAGCTGACACTCGGTGGGCAGGGCCCGGGCTTCCCAGAGCCTGCACATCACCACCGGCCAGGATGAATCCCCCCCCGGGAGGGAACTTCTGGGTGGAGGCCAGGTGGCCTGATAACTCGAGGGTCAGGGTGGGCAGAGGTGCCCAGCGCAGCCCGCGGCCAGGTATGGGGAGCTCCAGACAAAGGACAGAGACCAAAGATGCCCCCATACCTGCACCCATGAAAGAATTCCCCGGACTGCGTTCCTCAGGAGGAGAGGTCTTTTGTCAGCCGGTTTGGGGTTTATGTCTTGGGTAAGGAAAACTCAACAAAGGCCATTTTACCTGGGTCTGAGCGATTACAAAGAGATGAGTTCTCAGTGGCCCTTATCGAGGCAGGGATTTGGGACTCCAGGTATTCAGTTCAGTCCTGGACCTGCCTCTACCTGCCAGGGGTCCCAGGCAGACCTTCTTCCTCCTTCCACCCTCCTTCCCTCCTGGAGAAGATGGCCACACTGATGTGTGTCCCCATGCTGCTCCCCTAAGGCTTAATGAGGCAAAGTGCCAACTAAAGCAAACAGCATTTGCTCAGTAAACACCGGTTATTTTTAATTTTTTTTTTATCCACTTCTCCCAAAACAGTGGGAGGAGAGAAATAACAACTGAGAAATCCCATAAAACTCCTGCCAAAAGGTTTACTTTCAAGATAGGCAACTGAGATATAAGAGAGAGGGACTTTTTTGATGGGAAGGCACCAAGTTGCCTTATAACAGTAAAAGGAACAGAAAGAACGCGACTCAGGTTCTGCCCTTCAAGCGAGTTCCACCCTTATCAGTTTACGGATAGCAAGAACCTTCCTGCAGGGGCGCCAGCCCACTGCCCTGCCCCCTACGGCTGCCGCTGTGATGCTCACCTCTCAAGCAGGACTCTGACCTCATTTCCTGCTAGGGCCATGTGCTTATTATTTCCTCCTCTCAAGGCAGGCCTGGATCGTAACGCATGTGGTTATTGTTCTGTACTTGGCTGGGCTTATCCCCTTGATTTGTGAGCTCATTTCAAGACCAAGATTACTTGGTCTGCAGAGTTTCAAAAAGCAGAACCTGGATCCACAAATGAACATTGCCCAAATACAGATTTCAGCTCAACAGACAGAAGCATTTTCTAAGAACCAGAGTTGTGCAAACATAGCCTGACTGCCTGGGAGGTGTCAGTTCCTGGTTGCTGGAAGTACTCAGACAGAAGCTGGCTGTCCCTTGTCAGGAATAGTACAAGAAGGCTCCCTCCGCGGGGCAGGAGGGCAGGCTACTGCAACACCATGACTCCTCTTGGCTCCAAGATTTGGACTGTAAATATAGGTCTCAGCTGGATGTAATCACAACCCTGAAGTCACCCTGGCATGTCTTACTTTTGACACCAATGCCATTTACCCCACAGAGCATGGAGGTGACAAACAGCACACAGCTGTCAAAGTGGGAAGTGAAACTCTTGGCTGCAGCTCAGACTGGATCCCTGGAGGCCCACCCACCACCACCCATGACTGAAAACCCATCTTGATGCCTTCTCTCACAACATGAGCAAAAACAGTCAGCACTGGGTACGTTTTATTTGAGAGTAAGCTTTCCTATGCAGGCGCTGGAACTTCGTCAACGTGATTTTAATGGAGAATGCACCTCCATGACAAATTCCTAGTTTTATAATTTAGTCCTTCAATATATTTAATCTGACCCACATGGTTTTCTTTGTTCATAAGCTAATCTGTTGAGTCTAGAACTGAACTCAGAAAGAGCAGGTGTATGGTTACTAAACATTTTTTCCCTGCCAATTTACAAACAAAAGAAATGGTGTCATGTTCATCAAAATATCACCTTTGGTTATTTCTTGGACTGGTGGATTAGGTTCTGGTTTATAGGGAGGGCCTGCATTTGAGAATGTGAACGTGTCAAGATACAAGCCTATTTGAGGAGGTAGAGGAAAGCAGGGGCGCACCCACCACACAGGTGAAAATGGCCGTGGTCAGAACGTCCTCCAACAGCTAAACAGTGACACCAACCCCATGGAGCAAAGCACAGTCCTACAGTCGAACTGAAGGGGCCAGATGGTTCGAGAACTGGAGTACTCTCTGGGAAAACGACAAAGTATTAACACGTCCAAATAAAACCTGCCAGTCCGAGGGTGGCAAAGAAAAAAGACCCCAAGGCCAATGTTGGCAGAGCCGTCTGAGCCTTGTCCCGGGAGGCTGCTGCAGCTAACGACGCCATGCTTAGGAGTCATGTACCCAGATCCCAGGTCCCTGCTGGTGAGGGTTTGGCTTCCCATGCAACATGCTCACAGGAATGTGCTGGCTGGAGGGGGGCATCTAGAGCCCTTGGATGCAAAGGCTGTCCAAGAACGTAACAAACCCCTTTGGTCTTGCACATAGCTGCTAAACAATCATCTCACATGAACTTGCTGCGAGAGTCTGTCCATTCTCAACATTTTTTTAAAGTCTCTTTGGGGCCCTATAAGGCAGAGGAGTCAGAACTGTGCCAGAAGGCCTCATCAAACAAGTGCTGCCCCTCAGGGCCCGAGTGGCAGCCCACCCACCTGCTCCTGGGGGCCACTGAGAACCTAGGAACTGACCCCAGCTGGGAAGAGAAGGGTTCTCCGGTTCTCTGACTTCCTCAAGGCAGACTCGGGCCTTCAGCTCCTCTTTGTAAATGTCCCAGCCTCAAGCATGCCATCCCTGCAAGTGGCCTGGGGCCACCACACTGCACCAGGAATCAGCTATAGCCTCCAATAAAGGCGAAGGACTAAAAGAAATGTCCTGTGGGTCCACAAGAAAGCCAACCTTAGCATAATAGCCTCGAAGAGGCACAAAAGTCGTTCATTCATGCTAGGGGACGACCAACACCCCTTCAGCCTGAGCACCTGGCCCTCTGAAAACCCGTAGGGACAGAGTCTCCACACTCTGCCTTTAACTGGGCTGCCTCCCCTCCCTGTTCTAGCGGGTTGGATCAAGTCACCAGCACTTGGTTGGAATCCAGTCTTCCCTTAATGGAATTCCTGAAAGGATTTATTGATGGTGCCTTCCACGCACTTCAGCTGGCCCGTCATTACAGGCCTTGTGAAATGGCTATAGAAATTAAGAGAAAGCAGCCCGAAATTTGAGAAAGGTGTCCAAAATATTTTTATAGCTTAGAAGCAAACCAATACAGATAATCTGACTTGGTGCTGCCCAGAATGTTTAACCTCTTCCTGGTTTTTGGCAAGGATGAGGCTGGAGGGTTGGGTTTCAGGCAGGAGGCGATGTTGCATTCCATCAGAGCGCCACCGTGTGGAGGCCACAGCCTGACTGCAGATTGGAGGAAAAATGCTCTAAGGCCCCAGATGTGACATTTGTTCTCAACCTGAACTTTACCTCAAGGTAATCTTGGGGGGTGAGTCTCATTTCTGAGAATTGCTTCAGCTGTTGGAGAGGAAGCACGCCACTCGCATCAGCCTCCTTCCTGGTGAGGAAACAGGAGCCAGAGCCTCTCCAGAGGGACAGGAAATCCATATAAATGGCCAACGGCCGCTGACATCCAAGCAGGCCAATTAAAAGGAAAATACATTAGTTTACAGCCAAGGCCACCCCAAGCCATTTCATAACACAGGGCTAGGAGCAGCTGTGCCTTGGTGGGCCAGTCTCGTGCCCACGTCAGGGCTGAGCACTTGCTAAACTCCTTTTTGGCTTGAAATCCCACAGACCTGGTTCTGAGTCCCCCCTACTGCTACAACCCTGGTCGCGCCTCTGAACCTTACATCACAGTTTTCCACATGGAGAGTGCACAGATCCCTCCTGAACTGGGCCCATGAGCCAGTGGATTGAAGAGCGGCTCTCATTCAGTCAACCACGCATGGAAACCACCAGGATCTCCTAGGGGATGGGCAGTGGATGAGAACCCAAGCATCCCATGTGTTCTCTGTGGCCAATCACATCCGAATAAAATGAGACCCTTGTGTAAACGTGCTCTGAAAGCAGCTTACCCAAGAAAAATTTTAGGGTGGGCATGATGGCTCATGTCTGTAATCCCAGCTCTTTGGGAGGCCGAGGCAGGAGGATCACAAGGTCAGGAGTTTGAGACCGGCCTGGCCAACATAGTGAAACCCCATCTCTACTAAAAATACAAAAATTAGCTGGGCATGATGTTGGGTGCCTGTAATCCCAGCTACTTAGGAGGCTGAGTTAGGAGAATCGCTTGAACCCGGGAGGCAGAGGTTGCAGTGAGCCAAGACCGTGCCATTTCACTGCAGCCTGGGCTACAGAGTGATACTCTGTCACACACACAAAAAAAATTATTCTGTGAGTTTACTCTTAACCACTCTCCTAAATGTTCTCATCATAGTGTCTACCCTGCGGGAAGCAAAGGCCCTTTCAAAAGAGTCACGCCTAACGCTGAGAAGGAACAACTAAAGCAAGCCACTCTGATCCGTCCCCAACACAGTCTGTGTGACGGCACCAAAGCTGATATTGTTCCGAGCCATTCGTCCCATCAGCACAAGCTACGTGAATGAATTCCTTGAGGGAGAGTAATTACTGTATCAGAAGCCGGGGAAATTATCCTTGAGGTGTACTTTTCTCTCCTGAGAACAGTTCTGCTCACAATTATGTTCTCTGCTAGAAATCTATTATATGATGTAGTTTTCCCCTAAAGACATCATTAATCATATGGTGAAAGTGTAACTACAATTGAAAATACAAGATGTTTTGTTAAACGCCATATTCGATGCTTAGTAATCGTCAAGGTCAAAACTTTTAAAGAGTCAGTGCCTGGCATGTCCTTCTTAAAAATACCACGATTGTTTCCCAAATCACCTTTCTTCAAGGATTGTAAAGTCCTCTTTAAAATCATTACATAGGAGTTCATAAAGTTATTCTGGTCTAAATGCCCAGCTTTGCTATGGCACTCTATGTTGAGTTCGTATCACAGCACCATGTTTTGGGAGAAACTGTGAGAAAGAGTCTTTCCTGCAATCAGCTAGAGTGGTCCGGCGTCTTTGTAATGGGAAGGACCTCGGACTGCCGGTCAGAACAGCTGGGGCCCAGCCCAGGCTCTGCCTTCGAGCAAATCATCTCTGTGCCTGAGATCCTGTTTCCTTTGCCCCACTGTGAAGCATGGGGCCAGGCACATTCAAAACTCCTTCACCTCTCGCCTTCGGACGTCCAGCCTCAGTGTGATCATTACAATTCACTCGATGCGTCAAACTGAATTTTTAAAAGTTGGAAACGATGGACTTGATACAGACAGCAAAATGGATACACTGAGAGCAGTCAGAGAAGTGGCCCCTGCCCCAACGTCACACAGAGATGATGCCAAAGACAAATTCTGTCACCGTGAGAGGCGAGAAATGCAGGGTGTGACTGGGCTCTGACTTCTCAGCCTGACCTAATCACGGCTGGGGACTGAGACTACCACCAGCAATCGGAGGGGCAAAAACAGGAGAGGAGGGAAACCCATGCATGGGAGGGGCAGAAGAGGCCAACTTGGAGGAGCAGCAGACACAGAGGTGGACCAGGAGGGTGGCGACCCATGTGGGCCAGGTCCAGCGGGGTGCAGCTCCTCCTGCAGCCCCAATGCAAGATCCACATTTAGCGTGCTCTTTTATTGATTGTCCTGGCTTTTAGTTGGGGAACCCAAGTTTGCAGCCAACTGGACACAGCACCCAAGAGCAGGCTGGTGATGGGAGAACAGTGGGCACAGAGGGGGCTTTGGCATCGAGCTCCCTTCGGCAGGAAAAACTCTCCAGCAGTAGCAACCAAACCACCAACAGCAGGGAACCCTGTGGGCACCAAGCCTCCAGGAAGAGCTCTGCTTCCCTTCTGGCTGTGTGGACCCAGCGCCCCATAAGGCCCTGCGCTAGGCAAGACATGGCCGCCGTGTTGGAGTGCACAGAGCTAGAAATTGCTGCCTTCATCCTAGGCCTACGTCTCTAGAGCCCAGGAGCATGGGCAAGTCCCTTAATCACTTTTGCCTCCATTTCCTTTCTAGTCTGTGTGCCGGAATGACAAACTATCTAGACTGAATTGCAGGCACCAGGAACAAAGGAAAGGATGGGGCACGCAGGGGAGGAGGAGCAGGGAGAGGGAAGACAGACGCAGGTGCTGCTATGGCTAGGAGGGCAGTGAGGAGGAAGCCAGACAGCAAAACTACCCTTGGCCCTGTAGAAAGCAGCAGCTGGAACACACCAGACACATCCTGTCTGTCAACCTCTCTGGCTCCACCCATTTCTGACTCATGGGCAGGTCCCTGGGGGCCCATTTTGGGCTCCTCTCCCGCCTGGGCCCACAAGGTTACTGTAGGGCAACTCTTTATCTGGTGGCCACCCACCCAGGCTGCGCTTCTAAGAAAGGACAGTTCGGGCTCCTCCCCAGCCAACAGCCACTACTTGCTGGCTAACTGTGGTGATTCATGTGATCGGTTTAAACACTTGGAGAATATAAGGGTGACAAGTCACATACTGGATGGTGTGGTTTGGCTCTGTGTCCCCACCCAAATCTCATCTTGAATTATAATCCCCACATGTCAAGGGAGGGAGGTGACTGGATCATGGGGGCGGTTTCCCCACGCTGTTCTCATGAAACCTAATGGTCTAAAAGCGTGTGGGTTCTCCTCTCTCTCTCTCTCTCTCTCTCTCTCTCTCTCTCTCTCTGTCTCCGTCTCTCTGTCTCTGTCTCTCTGTTTCTCTCTCTGTCTCTGTCTCTCTGTCTCTCTCTCTGTCTCTGTCTCCCTGTTTCTCTCTGTCTCTCTCTGTCTCTGTCTCTCCTCTCTCTCTGTCTCTCGGTCTCTCCTCTCTCTCTGTCTCTCTCTCTGTCTCTCTCTCCTCTCTCTCTCCTCTCTCTCTGTCTGTCTCTCTGTCTCTCTGTCTGTCTCTCTCTGTCTCTCTCTCTCTGACTGTCTCTCTGTCTCTCCTCTCTCTCTCTCTGTCTCTCTCTCTGTCTCTCTCTGTCTCTCTCTGTCTCTCTCTCCTCTCCCTCTCTGTCTCTCTCCTCTCTCTCTCTGTCTGTCTCTCTCTCTCTTTCTCTGTCTCTCTCTCTCTGTCTCTCCTCTATCTCTCTGACACACAGTCTCTCTCTCTCTGTCTCTCTGTCTGACTCTCTCT